>RPOG01000940.1:193468-206853 GCA_008086565.1 Thalassoma bifasciatum
ACACACACACACACACACACACACACACACACACACACACGTACACACACACACACACACACACACACACACACACACACACACAAACTGCTGCATTCATAGATCCAGTTGGGCTCTGCAGCCTGTGGATGTTTGCCCAGGATGGAGCAACATACCTGGAATAGCTGACTGACTGAAACACCCTGCAGATGTCTCAAACAAGAACATACACACACACACACGTTCTTCATTACCAACATCACATACTTCACTTCAGTGTAGTCTCAGAGGTAGAAAAAGTCCAGAACATCTGTAAACATCTCAGTTTCCCACCAGCGGAGCTTCCAGAGTCTGGACAGGAGGACCACACCTTCCCATCCTGACTGAGTCTCATCACTACTGATTTAAAGAAACTCACCTTTCTTTAAAAGCCTTTTCACCCATTTCTCTGGCAGCTCTGCGGATTTCCTCAGGAACTTCCATTTTCTCCGCCTGAGAGATCTGGTAGACTGGGTGTCCTGCATCCAGACGATAAGGACCTCCCTTCCCTCCCAGTCCAGCCGTGTCTCTGCCGCCTGCAACAAACATCCATCAGGGTGGTCAGCACACTTTCCAGCTTCTGACTTTACAGACAGAAGAAAAGGATCCATCTGTAGATTTAAACCTCCTTGTTTGAGATTTACACTCATCTTTTTGAACCAGGAGCAGCGTTTTATGACCAGAGTGACCAAAAGTCTTCTTTTACCCTGACATGTTCTCCTTTTTGGTGCGAGGATTATGTCAAGGAGGATTTAATACAATTCCCCAAAATGTCCGGGCTCGCTCTGACTGTTTGCAAAGCTGCGCCCTCAGAAAGACAATGTTGAAGTAGAAATGCACTTTTACAGATGAACTGCAGATATATAGTAGTACCCTCTTTTCTTCAAGGCTATGACTGCTGATGAGAAACTTTTGGACCAAATGAAGTCAAATTTTGAGATAAAAAGCCAAATTGCTGAGATAGATAGTCAAAACTCTGTGATAAAGTCAACATTTTGAGAAAAAAAGTCAAAGTTTGGGATTAGAGTCAAACTTTTGTGACAAAAATTAAAAATTGTGAAAAAATACTCAATATTTTGAGGTAAAAAGTAAAAAAATTAAGATTAAATTTCAATACTTTGAGATAATAAAGTCCAAATGCTGAGATAAAGAGGATCAAAATTTTGAGCTGTCAAACTGTGAGAAAATGTCAAAATTTTGTGATAGAAAGTCAAAGTAATGTCTAAAAGTCACAACTTTGGACAGAAAGTCAACGAAATGAGTAAATGTCAAATTTTGAGATAGTGAAGTCAAATTTTTTAGACAAATTGTCAAAATTCTTAAACAAAAAGTCAAAATTGTGACTATCCCACAATTTGGCCTTCTTTTCTCAAAATTGTGACTTGTTAAGTGAAAAAAAGAAAAAGACAAAAGTTTTTCATTCTCTAGATTTTGAACTGGCTGTAATGTTCTCCCATACATCATTTATGTTTCTACCATATTAATTGTTCCCTTCAAACAATAAATGAGTCTTTTCAATCAATGTTTGGGTTATGAAGCTACTTAGCTGTCTTTGAGACAGGGGGGGGTAACCCTTGTAGAATATGGTCACCTTATAGATGACTTTAACAAACTTCACAGAAAAAAAAACCTTGCATGCCAACTTTCCCACCACTGTGTAGAATGTTCTCCCTGGTTACCTGTGCCTCCCGCCCACTGGTTCCCCCCAACATGGGGAGCATTGTTGGGGTCGATCTTGCCGTGTTTCGGGGCGGTGACATCCAGGCCGCTGTCTCTCTGGATGGTGATCTGTGAAGAGAGGAAGTGAAAATGTCATCTGGCTCCTTTTTCATCCATGCAGGTGTTCGAAGCCTCTCAGTGAGCCCCAGCAGTCAGACACCACTGCGTTATATAGGGGTTAAAGGTCACTGTGGCTACAACTCACAAAGGATGGCACATTTTCTGCTCATGGCTGGTGGTCTCTTTTACAGCCTGAACTTCCAGGAACAGTATCCAAGATTCCCAGGATTCTCCTAAGAGCATGTGAGGAAATGTTCCCAACAAGAAGATCACTAATCTGAAAGGTAAACTTGTGGGGCCACTGTTATTGGTCCATGTTGATCTAAGATGAAATCTTGTGTTATCCTCTAACACCAAGCTCCGTAGAGCTGTGACCAACCTGAGTTTTCGCAAAGTTGGATTAGAATGAACTTTTGTGCGTTTTTTAGACCAGCACTTCATCAAGCTCCTACTTAAACCTGCATGTGAGGCTGTTATCTTAGCCTTTCTGTCTGGTTTTCAGACTGCTCTGTTTGAAGGAGAAGGAGACCTCTGTAGATGACCTAGGTAACGCTGAGAACATCTCTAACATGACTGTGCTCATGTGTTGCTCTGATGAAAGGGATGCTCAGTTAATCTGCTAGTGCAGAAATATAAAAGAGGAATTTTGTGTTTGTGCACAGATTGGAGTTACAGACCACTAGACTTTAAGTCGTCCTCATGCCTTTAAAGAAGCTGTCAGGTCTTGCTTGTAAAAGCTTGCGTTAGCACCTGCATTAAAGACTCTGCTTCACATAAGCCTTTGCTCCTTACTGTCATGATTAGCCAAGTTGCGTTTTTTTGGTATCGAATGGTTTTGAAAAAGAAATCAGATCTTCTTTTTCACTCTACTTTTCTTTGCGCACGACAACTTTTTACCAGACGCAATGCAATGAGGTAACTGTTTGAAACACAACTGCATACTTTGTAAGTTTGTAGCATAGTTTAGTAGTCGGCTACATTTAGCTTAGCTACTGACAGCCAGGTGCTCTGAGACACATGTGTAATGTGTAACAGTGAATCCTGGTAATGAACTATCAGTGCTCATCTACCAACTCCAACCTCACCAAGCAGAGCAAACCACATCTGTGTGACGGCCTAGGGGTTGTCTTTTTGCCCTTTGCCTCTCTCTCTCTTTGGGGCTGCTCTTCTGTTCCTGGTTGCAGGTAAGTGGGGGTGGAGTTTCACCTGAGAGCCTGTGATGCAGCACACCTGAGCGGACTGAGCTCAGGAGGTAACAGAAGCTGAGCTGTACAGCAGCCTCACACTTCCCTAACCTGGAGACTGGCTTCTTCTGTGTTTGTTCCTTTGCTTACAGGATTTATGCACATTGAAATCATCAATACAGACACACACACACACACACACACACACACACACACACACACACCCACACACACACACACACACATACACACACACGCACACACACACACACAGACTTTTACACGCAATGTGCCTCACTCACTAATAAATGCATAGAAATGTTCTCACTCTCCGCACAAAATAAGACAATACCCATCATCACCGTCGTGTTCGTGACATGTGCGCACAAGCCGTTTTTGTTGGCACCACCATGTGTGTATTAAAGAATCAGAATTACTCAAAATCGTGAGGCGCGTTCCTGCATGCTGAAATCAGCATAAACCGCGCCCCAATACATCTCTATAAGGACATCTGTTCAGAGCATCAGGAGGAGGAGCCATCGACTTCTACCACGTCTGCGTTGTCAGCGTTAACCTCACAGCTCCTTCTCACAGTTCCTCACCGAGAGTCTCGTCCGTAGACACGCGTCCTGAGCGGTGGGGTGAGAAACGATCAGCTGACTCTCTTGGTGCTGTGAGGGACATCTTAACAGGTATCCGAAACATAAAGGAAACATTACAACAGCTGCTGGATATTTTTGCAAACAAATGAATAAGTCTGAGTCAACAGTTGTGCTGTGTGTGCGTCATTTGCTCAGAAATGATAATAATGGCAAAAGAAACTTCAAAAATGACCCTTTTCAAAAGTTTACTCACTTTGGTGCTTTTGGCCTGATAAATGCACAAAATTTGACTCAAACCTGTTTGAACGTCTACTAAAGGTAACCATCCTCACCTGTGATCTATTAGCTTGTACTCAGTGTGTGTGTTTAACAAAGTGGACAGGGTCATTTCTTAGGTTTTTTTTTGTAACTTGAATACTTATTGCTTATTTCAATGTTTTTACAGAACAAGTTGATTTTACATTAAAATAACATTTATCAACACATGAATTAAAACAAAATTAAAGACACCGTTGGGAGTTCATCTCCCTGTAGCAACTAATCCATTTTATCCAAGTTATCATCAGAATATTTATCATCTTTTCTGTTCCCTGTTGTTACATCGTTTTTTGTTTATGTTTTTGTTTCTGATCTAGGGTTGGTGGATCTACTCTACCCCACTTCCTTGTGATACGTTTTTTTGCTGCTATCGACAAAATGTTTACCAAGTATCACTCCACTGTTTGTATTATTCCCTCTATTGAGTTGAAATGACACATGTAAATAGAAAGAAAAGTCTAGGGAATGTTGTATCCTAATATTTCTAATAATATTCTATGAACAGCTTCCCCCCCAAAAAACCCAAATCTTATGGCAATCCTAAAATACATGTGTATCATTCAAATCCATGGCTCCACAAGTTCTCCAGTATGGCTGACTTCTTTTTAGCGTGTTTGCCTTTTAAATTGGATTAAAAAAATAAACAAATCAATTTTTTCCAGGAGAACTCCCTCCATGTCTGTGATTTGGTGGATGTTGGATGTGTTTTACATGTCGTACCACTCATCATCTGAGAATTTTACATTAGCTTCTGCTTCCCATTTTTCTTTGACATACTGAGTCCAGTTTTGAGTTGAGATTAATGCCTGATACAGTGCAGAAATAATTCTTACTTTTATTCCCTTATGTGACAGGGTCATTTTTGAAGTTACTATTGTCATTATGATTTAAAAAGAGTAAACACAGTTGTTTGTAAATAAATGTCTTCACTCAACCTCTAACCATGAGTGACAGAAAGGTTTTTATGTTATCATTCATATTTCCTGAGAAAAGGCCAAAAAAATCAGACAATACTGCTGGAGGGGGAGTAAACTTTTATGTATGTCCAGAGATGAGACTTTTTTAAAGATCAGTGAGAAAGTTCTTACAGTCCCTTTAACTAAAAAGAAAAATCTAAATTATGTATAGAGTACAGCTAAGCTATAAGCATTTTGAAACTCTGAAAGAGCAAAAAATCCTGGTATAAACAATCAAATTTGGGTTGAACTTGGATATGGATTCCAAGTAAAAATAACAGACTCTGTATCTCTGAGGTGTGACTGACATTCCTGCAGGGTGGACAGAGTCCATGTGTCCACGGAGAGAGAAGGAGCCAAGGCTGGGAGAGGAATAGGCTCTGGGGGGCCTTTTGCCAAAAATCTGGGTGCTGGCTCAATGCCTGAGGGAAGGAAAGCGTAACATGGAGACTGAGTGTTTGAATTCTGACACACCGCTGGAGTCTGAACACTCTCTGAACGAGGACACACTGAGTTTTTATCTTTGCTGTTTTCACTTTGCTCTGGGTGCGTCATGGTCTGAGACGTATCTGTCCTCAGCAGATGTCCAGCTGAGGGGAACCACTCCTCTACTGCAGCTGACCTCCTGTCCACACCTCCAACTGACACACACACACACACACACACACACACACACACACACACACACACACACACACACACACACACACACACACACACACACACACACAGAGTCTGATGTGCTGCTCTGCTCTCACACTTACATGAAGCTGCAGCATCAGCAGAGCTCTGTATCAGGTGAGGATTAGGAGGGTCACTGCTGTTAACCAGGTCAGATTATTAGGACAGCATAAACTCATGTGTGAGACTGAATCTGCCTGGATACAACAGCTTTTATTCCTCCAGACGATTCACACAAAATGTATGAATATGAGGAACCTTTTCCTCCACATTCATCTGAGGATTTTCAATAAAGTGTTTCAGCTGTTTTCCATCTCTGCCTCTCACACCTGGAGCAGATGTTGCTTGTAAATGTGGTGTGTGGTGTAGAGGGGTCTTGTTAATTTCCGTTCCTCACAGGTATTTTAGCAGCAGGAGCAAAAGTTCAGAATCTCAGAGGAGAGCTGTCCTCTCAAACCTCTCAAATGGCGCTTTTCCACTATGCAATTCCAGCCCTACTCTACTCAGCTCGGCTCTACTCTGCTCGGCTCTACGCGGTTTGGTTATCTTTTCCACTAGCCCGACTACAGACTCACGGTGGGCGTGGATCTTATAACACAGCTGTGCTAAAGTGCTGCGCAGAAGTGCGTGCATGTCATCTCTAACGCGACACACAAACATAATTTTGTACTAACATATGTGCCACCGTGGTCTTTAAAGGAAAAAACAAAGCTTTCAAAAGATTTCATTAAAGTAATACAGTGGCTCAATGTGGTGCGGCATGACACAGGAGCGAAGGTAAACAGCAGCCTTGTGCTGCATGCGCGCAGAGGGAAACGAAGGCGCTGCTTCCTGACATCGACTCTTCACTGGATCCAGTGAGATCACTTTAATTTTTGATTTTTGGGCCTGGTATACCGGAGATTTTTTTGTTGATCAATCATTCTTCTTTGAACTGTTTTTCCTTTTTGGTTCCCTGTGGATTAATGGACTGATTGGTGCTTAAAGACTCTCGTGGCAGACAGATCGCACCTGCGCCGACGAACTTTGATTTAATCGAAAAGACTCTTTAAACCGAACTATCTTTGCTGTTAACTTCTTTTTCGTTTAAAAGGGACTTTTAACTTATTTAGGAATCATGAAGGAGCATTTTAAGGTGGTATTTTGTGTTCATTCAGTCTGGTTCTGTGCCATCGGGTTTAAATGTCATTAAAAACTCGTCACTGACTTATTCGTTTGGCTCTTGTAAGTGATTCTACAGAGTAAGAAGCTTCGGTGACGAAATTCTCTGACCAATGAGTGACCGGCAGACCGTGGACGTCACGTTTTAGTATCGGCTTTACTCGGTTGGAACCAGGGTAGAGTAGGTACTAAAAACTGGCGTCTGCCGCGTAGTACCGCGCTAGTGGAAACGCAACAAAACCGGGTAGAGGCGAGTAGAGTAGGGCCAAGACGGGTCAGTGGAAAAGGGCCAAAACAGAAGGAGAGCAGCTCTCATTCTGAGGGCTGGACTGAGCCCACAGCACACACACACACACACACACAAACACACACACACACACAGACTGACACACACACACACACACACACACACAGAGTCCTACAGAGGGCTGAACTGAGCCTACAGCACACACAGGCACACACACACAGACACACACACACACACACACGCATACACACACACAGACACACACAGTCCTACAGAGGGCTGAACTGAGCCTACAGCACACACAGTGTTGTTTTTCTTCATGACATGAATTTCTCATATGCCCCATATACAGATGTGTGTGTAAAAATGTAGGGAGCACAGAGCGGCAGAAAGTTGCATCGCGGAAGATTGTTTGAGAGGGGGCTGTTTTGCAGTGGCACCAAACAAGCAACATGTGTGAGGTTAATATTAGAGCACAGTGGTCAATAACATGGACAGAGAAAATGCCACAGCAGTGTTGAGCATGTACGTGTTCAACATCTAACTCCTGAAATAAACTGCGTCTGTCTGCGTTCAGTCTCCGCTGCTGTGCGCGTTGACTGCATTAAGCAACTTACACCGGCTGCTCGTACCATAGATATATATAAGAAGGCTTAATGCCTAGTGCGCGCTGTAAGCCTATGGCCAGTAAGGTCGTCACATGGCGGCCATCTTGGAACAGGGCTGCTCAATCATTCATTACATTACAGTCAATGGAGCATGGACTTTGGAGTATCTATAGACTGCTCAATTTTCAACTGATTTTCAAACAGCTTGGTTTGTTATACATGTCATAAATTTAGCTCATTAACATGTAAAAGAATATTTTCGGAATTTTTTTGCGATTTTTGCGAGTCATAGCCACGTGAATAAGGTTTGTAATAAACCAATCTGTTTGCAAATCCGTCAAGAATTCAGCGAGTTACCAGTGTTTTAGTGAGTGAATCATCATCCATTGACTACAGAGCACCAGGGCCACCAGGGCCTGAATTAATTTACGCACGGTGGGTGGGCGGTCCAAGATGGCGTCGGGAACAGTCCCACTATCAAGAGCAGCATAAAAAAAGGACATTAATCTGCAACGGCCTTGTTCTTTTGACTCTTAAGTATCCACAAGTCATTAAGAATCTACAAAAATTTCGTAGAGATACGTCGGATGTTGTTTTGCTGAGTTATGCCGGGTTCCAGCACGAGGAGAAAACTTCCAGCAAGACGAACAGGGGAGTTAGCATCATTAGAAGCTTCATTCCAAGTTTCCAACACTCTCGTCGATAATTGCCACAACTTCGTTGTCCAACAAGATATCCCAAAACTGTCTCTGATAAATGAAGAAGACTTTCCTCCTTTACCCCTTACTCCAGAGAAACCTCCACTCTAGGGATGTAACGGTTACTGGTGTTACGGTAAACCCCGGTAAAAACGTTGACGCCCAGTATCAATAACCGTCGTCATGCCAAACACAGTGGTTTCCCAGCTGGATCAGAATCTCCTCAGCTAGCTGCGCAGGTGCACTGTGCAGCCTCCACTTTCTATTTAAAATTTACTGATAGTTGAAATTGAATCATGGCGGAAGGAGGAGACGAGAGTGCTCAGGAGATTATCATCCCTCTGACCCCCAATTCACACATCAAGCGTCTGCTCCGCTGAACGTCAGCGCTCTGCGCTACACTGTACTAATGCTGCTCCGCTCTCTTCAGTCAGAGCGTTCACTCAGCGCCCGCTGAGGAGCGTCTGCTTCAGGAGACACTGACAGCAGCTACAACTGTTTCACTGTGAGTCTGTTTTTGCCCGACTGTACCGTAGAAACGCGTTCTGCAGAGCAGATCACACGAAACAGGAAAAAGCTTTGAAACAAACAAAGCATCCGATCATTTCAATGACTGTATATAGAATGGACAGCGTGCTTCCGCCTGTCAACGTTCTGCGATTTTGAAGCCAAAAAACCCCGTTTCTCTAGCCGCCATTGTGCAGCCAGAGTCTGCGCAGTAGAGAATTTCCGGTGGAGCAGAGTAAAAAAAGAGAAATAAAAATATTTATTTCTTCTTCTTCAGAAGGTTTAGTCTCCTTTTGGCTCTTTCCTGAAGCTTCTTATATCCCCGATAAAAACTACTCACTAACGGCAGCTGTCAACTATCGTAAAACAAAACTTATATTGCGGTTTTTAACGTCCAATAACTAATGAGAAACGAACTTCTCAGAAAAAAAAACACCCGAACACCATGCAGCCAGATGACATCGTCATACTACCTTAGAGTAAAGATGAGAGAAACATTTCTACGAGGTATCGTAATTTCTTAAAGTTTTCCCGGCTCATATCTGGAATACATGGGGAGGCGGGGCTTATGACCTATACTGCAGCCAGACACCAGGGGGCGGGGCATCTGCTGGAGGCTTCAGTTTGAGCCGAACGTCATTACGTCCACTCATTATACAGTCTATGCTCCCTAAATTAGTTATTCCCAAGTGTCTGCTCAAGTTTGGAGCAGGGACATGGTGTCTTATGGCCCTTTTCCACTGACTCGCCTTGGCCCTACTCTACTCGGCTCTACTCGACTCTACCCGGTTTGTGTTGCATTTCCACTAGCGCGGTACTACGCGGCAGACGCCAGTTTTTAGTACCTACTCTACCCGGGTTCCAAGCGAGTAAAGCCGATACTAAAAGGTGACGTGGACGGACTGCCGGTCACTCATTGGTCAGAGAATGTCCTCACGGAAGCTTAAGACTCTGTAGAATCACTTGCAAGAGGCAAACAAATAAGTCCGCGATGAGTTTTTAATGACATTTAAACCCGACGGCACAGAACCAGACTGAATGAACACAAAATACCACCTTAAAATGCACCTTTATGATTCCTAAATAAGTTAAAAGTCCTTTTTAAACGAAAAAGAAGTTAACAGCAAAGATAGTTCGGTTTAAAGAGTCTTTTCGATAAAATCAAAGTTCGTGGGCGCAGGAGCGATCTGTCTGCCACGAGAGTCTTTAAGCTCTAATCAGTCCATTAATCCACAGGGATCCAAAAAGGAAAACCAGTTCAAAGAAGAATTATTGATCAATAAAAAATCTCCGGTATACCAGGCCCAAAAATCAAAAATTAAAGCGATCTCACTGGATCCAGTGAAGAGTTAATGTCGTTAAGCAGAGCCTTCGTTTCCTTCTGCGCGCATGCAGCACGAGGCTGTTGTTTACCTCCGCTCCTGTGTCATGACGCCCGACATTGAGCCGCTGTATTACTTTAATGAAATCTTTTGAAAGCTTTGTTTTTTCCTTTAAAGACCACGGTGGCACATATGTTAGTACAAAATTATGTTTGTGTCGCGTTATAGATGACATGCACGCACTTCTGCGCAGCACTTTAGCGCAGCTGCTATAAAATCCACGCCCACCGTGAGTCTGGAGCCGGGCTAGTGGAAAAGCTAACCAAACCGAGTAGAGTAGAGTAGAGTAGAGCCGAGCCGAGTAGAGTAGGGCTGGAATTGAATAGTGGAAAAGCGCCATTATTTTGAAATGATCGGATGCTTTGTTTCGAGGCTTTTTCCTGTTTGGTGTGATCTGCTCTGCAGAACTTGTTTCTGCGGTACAGTCGGGCGAAAACAGCTGTTACATGCTGAACCCTTGTTCCTATGATGTTAATAATTGCACTTTTGATAAGGTTTTGCCTATTTCTAAAAAATATAATCAACACTGTTATCTTGTTTTAAACTATTTCAGACTGTTTAGCTCTGTCAGTGCTTTCTGAACATACTGAACACATTTTTAAAAATACCACGATAATACCGAAAACCGTGGTAATNGCTGAACTGAGCCTACAGCACACACATACACACACACACACACACAGACACACACAGTCCTACAGAGGGATGAACTGAGCCTACAGCACACACACACACACACACACACACACACACACACACACACAGACACACACAGTCCTACAGAGGGCTGAACTGAGCCTACAGCACACACAGTGTTGTTTTTCTTCATGACATGAATTTCTCATATGCCCCATATACAGATGTGTGTGTAAAAATGTAGGGAGCACAGAGCGGCAGAAAGTTGCATCGCGGGAGATTGTTTGAGAGGGGGCTGTTTTGCAGTGGCACCAAACAAGCAACATGTCTGAGGTTAATATTAGAGCACAGTGGTCAATAACATGGACAGAGAAAATGCCACAGCAGTGTTGAGCATGTACGTGTTCAACATCTAACTCCTGAAATAAACTGCGTCTGTCTGCGTTCAGTCTCCGCTGCTGTGCGCGTTGACTGCATTCAGCAACTTACACCGGCTGCTCGTACCATAGATATATATAAGAAGGCTTAATGCCTTGTGCGCGCTGTAAGCCTATGGCCAGTAAGGTCGTCACATGGCGGCCATCTTGGAACAGGGCTGCTCAATCATTCATTACATTACAGTCAATGGAGCATGGACTTTGGAGTATCTATAGACTGCTCAATTTTCAACCGATTTTCAAACAGCTTGGTTTGTTATACATGTCATAAATTTAGCTCATTAACATGTAAAAGAATATTTTCGGAATTTTTTTGCGATTTTTGCGAGTCATAGCCACGTGAATAAGGTTTGTAATAAACCAATCTGTTTGTAAATCCGTCAAGAATTCAGCGAGTTACCAGTGTTTTAGTGAGTGAATCATCATCCATTGACTACAGAGCACCAGGGCCACCAGGGCCTGAATTAATTTACGCACGGTGGGTGGGCGGTCCAAGATGGCGTCGGGAACAGTCCCACTATCAAGAGCAGCATAAAAAAAGGACATTAATCTGCAACGGCCTTGTTCTTTTGACTCTTAAGTATCCACAAGTCATTAAGAATCTACAAAAATTTCGTAGAGATACGTCGTATGTTGTTTTGCTGAGTTATGCCGGGTTCCAGCACGAGGAGAAAACTTCCAGCAAGACGAACAGGGGAGTTAGCATCATTAGAAGCTTCATTCCAAGTTTCCAACACTCTCGTCGATAATTGCCACAACTTCGTTGTCCAACAAGATATCCCAAAACTGTCTCTGATAAATGAAGAAGACTTTCCTCCTTTACCCCTTACTCCAGAGAAACCTCCACTCTAGGGATGTAACGGTTACTGGTGTTACGGTAAACCCCGGTAAAAACGTTGACGCCCAGTATCAATAACCGTCGTCATGCCAAACACAGTGGTTTCCCAGCTGGATCAGAATCTCCTCAGCTAGCTGCGCAGGTGCACTGTGCAGCCTCCACTTTCTATTTAAAATTTACTGAGAGTTGAAATTGAATCATAGCGGAAGGAGGAGACGAGAGTGCTCAGGAGATTATCATCCCTCTGACCCCCAATTCACACATCAAGCGTCTGCTCCGCTGAACGTCAGCGCTCTGCGCTACACTGAACTAATGCTGCTCCGCTCTCTTCAGTCAGAGCGTTCACTCAGCGCCCGCTGAGGAGCGTCTGCTTCAGGAGACACTGACAGCAGCTACAACTGTTTCACTGTGAGTCTGTTTTTGCCCGACTGTACCGCAGAAACGCGTTCTGCAGAGCAGATCACACGAAACAGGAAAAAGCTTTGAAACAAACAAAGCATCCGATCATTTCAATGACTGTATATAGAATGGACAGCGTTCTTCCGCCTGTCAACGTTCTGCGATTTTGAAGCCAAAAAACCCCGTTTCTCTAGCCGCCATTGTGCAGCCAGAGTCTGCGCAGTAGAGAATTTCCGGTGGAGCAGAGTAAAAAAAGAGAAATAAAAATATTTATTTCTTCTTCTTCAGAAGGTTTAGTCTCCTTTTGGCTCTTTCCTGAAGTTTCTTATATCCCCGATAAAAACTACTCACTAACGGCAGCTGTCAACTATCGTAAAACAAAACTTATATTGCGGTTTTTAACGTCCAATAACTAATGAGAAACTAACTTCTCAGAAAAAAAAACACCCGAACACCATGCAGCCAGATGACATCGTCATACTACCTTAGAGTAAAGATGAGAGAAACATTTCTACGAGGTATCGTAATTTCTTAAAGTTTTCCCGGCTCATATCTGGAATACATGGGGAGGCGGGGCTTATGACCTATACTGCAGCCAGACACCAGGGGGCGGGGCATCTGCTGGAGGCTTCAGTTTGAGCCGAACGTCATTACGTCCACTCATTATACAGTCTATGCTCCCTAAATTAGTTATTCCCAAGTGTCTGCTCAAGTTTGGAGCAGGGACATGGTGTCTTATTTTGAAATGATCGGATGCTTTGTTTCGAGGCTTTTTCCTGTTTGGTGTGATCTGCTCTGCAGAACTTGTTTCTGCGGTACAGTCGGGCGAAAACAGCTGTTACATGCTGAACCCTTGTTCCTATGATGTTAATAATTGCACTTTTGATAAGGTTTTGCCTATTTCTAAAAAATATAATCAACACTGTTATCTTGT
>RPOG01000941.1:1773-206659 GCA_008086565.1 Thalassoma bifasciatum
TCTAGCATTGAAACCAGTCGGAGTACATTCATAACCTACTTTAGACTTTTAAAAATAGGAGTAAACTCAGATTTCCATCATTGAGAGCAGTCAAAATACATACATATCCTACTTTAGACTTTCAAAAATTCGTGTAAACTCAGATTTCTAGCAATGAGACCTGTCAAAGTACATTCACTACCTACTTGAAACTATTTTAATTCAGTTTAAACCCAGATTTCTAGCATTAAGACCAGTCAAAGTACATTCATCATCTACTTTAGACTGTGAAGAATAGGTTTAATCCCAGATTTTTAGCATTAAGACCAGTCAAAGTACAAACAAAACCCACTATACACTGTAAATAAAATGTTTAAACTCAGATTTCTAGTATTAAGAACAGTCAAGGTACATTCATAACTTACTTTAGACTGTTTAAAATAGGTTTAAACTCAGATTTCTAGCATTGAGACCAGTCAAAGTACATTCATAACCTACTTTTGACTGTAAAAAATTGGTTTAAACTCAGATTTCCACAATTAAGACCAGTCAAAGTACATTCATCACCTACTTTCGACTGTTTAAAATAGGTTTAAACTCGGATTTCTAGCATTGAGACCAGTCAAAGTACATTCATAACCTACTTTATACTGTTTAAAAAAGGTTTAAACTCAGATTTCTAGCATTAAGACCAGTCAAAGTACATTCATAACTTACTTTAGATTTTTTAAAACAGGTTTAAACTCACATTTCTTGCATTAAAACCAGTCAAAGTACATTCATAACCTTCTTTAGACTGTAAATAATTGGTTTGAACTCAGATTTCTAGCATTGAGACAAGTCCAAGTACATTCATCACCTACTTTAGACTAAATAAAGTAAGTTTAAGCCCAGATTTGTAGCATTATGACCAGTCAAAGTACTTTCATTACCTTATTTTGACTGATTGAATTAAGTTTCAACCCAGATTGCTAGCATTATGACCAGTCAAAGTACTTTCATAACCTACTTTTGACTTTTTAAAGTCAGTTTAAGCCCAGATTTGTAGCATTATGACCAGTCAAAGTACATTCATAACCTACTTTAGCCTGATTGAATTAAGTTTCAACCCAGATTTCTAGCATTATGACCAGTCAAAGTACATTCATAACCTACCTTAGACTGTAAATAAATGGTTTTAACTCAGATTTCTAGCATTGAGACCAGTCAAAGTACATTCATTACCTACTTTAGATTGTTCAAAGTCAGTGTAAACCCAGATTTCTTGCATTAAGACCAGTCAAAGTACATTCATCACCTACTTGAGACTGTAACAAATGGGTAAAAACTCAGATTAGATCGTAACTTTGGTCAGCCTCATGTAAGTATTGGATGAAATCTGAAAATTTTTATCCTCATTTGAGTCTAAAGGTAGTAACTCTCGTCAGTTTTATGATACATATCCTACTTTAGACTTTCAAAAATTCGTGTAAACTCAGATTTCTAGCAATGAGACCTGTCAAAGTACATTCACTACCTACTTGAAACTATTTTAATTCAGTTTAAACCCAGATTTCTAGCATTAAGACCAGTCAAAGTACATTCATCATCTACTTTAGACTGTGAAGAATAGGTTTAATCCCAGATTTTTAGCATTAAGACCAGTCAAAGTACAAACAAAACCAAATTTAGATTGTGAAAAATTCGTGTAAACTCAGATTTC
Source organism: Thalassoma bifasciatum (assembly GCA_008086565.1). Classification (NCBI taxonomy): domain Eukaryota; kingdom Metazoa; phylum Chordata; class Actinopteri; order Labriformes; family Labridae; genus Thalassoma; species Thalassoma bifasciatum. The sequence continues at coordinate 3,455 of RPOG01000941.1, forward strand.
TAGCAATGAGACCTGTCAAAGTACATTCACTACCTACTTGAAACTATTTTAATTCAGTTTAAACCCAGATTTCTAGCATTAAGACCAGTCAAAGTACATTCATCATCTACTTTAGACTGTGAAGAATAGGTTTAATCCCAGATTTTTAGCATTAAGACCAGTCAAAGTACAAACAAAACCAAATTTAGATTGTGAAAAAAAGGTTTTAAACCAGATTTCTAGCATTGAGACCAGTCAAAGTACATTCATAACCTACTTTAGTGTGATTTAAATAGGTATACACTCAGATTTCTAGCATTGAGACCAGTCAAAGTACATTTCATACCTACTTTAGACTTTGAAAAATAGGTTTAATCTCAGATTTCTTGCATTGAGACTAGTCAAAGTACATTCATAACCTACATTAGACTTGTTTAAAGTCATTTGAAACCCAGATTTCTAGCATTAATATCAGTCAAAGTACATTCAAAACCAACTGTTGACTTTTTAAAATAGGTATAAACTCAGATTTCTAGCATTGAAACCAGTCAAAGCATATTCATGACCTACTATAGACTATTTTAAGTCAGTTTTAACCAAGATTTCTACCATTAAGCCCAGTCAAAGGACATTCATAACTTTCCTTAGACTCTTTAAAGTCAGTTGAAACCCAGATTTCTACCATTAAGACCAGTCAAAGTACTTTCATAACCTACTGGAGATTGTAACAAATAGGTATAAACTCAGATTTCTAGCATTGAGACCAGTCAGAGTACATTCATAACCTACTTTAGACTTTTAAAAATAGGTTTAAACTCAGATTTCTAGCATTGAGACCAGTCAAAGTACATTCATATCCTACTTGAAACTGTTTAAATTCAGTTTAAACCCAGATTTCTAGCAGTTAGACCAGTCAAAGTACATTCATATCCTACGTGAGACTTTAACAAATGGGTATAAATTCAGATTTCCATCATTGAGACCAGTCAGAGTACATTCATAACCTACTTTAGACTGTTAAAAGTATCTTTAAACCCAGATTTCTTGCATTGAGACCAGTCAAAGTACATTCATAACCTAGTTGAAACTGTTTAGACTCAGTTTAAACCTGGATTTTTAGCAGTAAGACCAGTAAAAGTACATTCATAACCTACTTGAGACTGAAACAAATGGGTATAAACTCAGATTTCGAGCATTGAGACCTGTCAAAATACATACATATCCCACTTTAGACTGTGAGAAATAGGTTTCAAGTCAGATTTCCAGCATTGAAACCAGTCAAAGCATATTCATAACCTACTTTAGACTCTTTATAGTCAGTTGAAACCCAGATTTCTACCATTAAGACCAGTCAAAGAACTTTCATAACCTACTGGAGACTGAAACAAATAGGTATAAACTCAGATTTTTAGCATTGAGACCAGTCAGAGTACATTCATAACCTACTTTAGACTTTTAAAAATAGGTGTAAACTCAGATTTCCTGCATTGAGACCAGTCAAAATACATTCTTCACCTACTTTAGACTTTTAAAAATAGGTGTGAACTCAGATTTCTACCAATGAGAGCTGCCAAAGTACATTCATTACCTGCTTGAAACGGTTTAAATTCAGTTTAAACTCAGATTTCTAGCATTGAGACCAGTGAAAGCACATTTGTAACCTACTATAGAGTTCAAAAATTAGATGTAAACTCAGATTTCTAGCATTAAGACATGTCAAAGCACATTCATAACCTACTTTAGACTGTTAAAAGTAAGGTTAAACCCAGATTTCTTGCATCAAGACCAGTCAAAGTACATTCATCACCTACTTTAGACTATTTAAAGCCAGTTTCAACCCAGATTTCTAGCATTATGACCAGTCAAAGTACTTTCATAACCTACTCGAGACTGTAACAAATAGGTATAAACTCAGATTTCCTGCACTGAGACCAGTCAAAGTACATTCATAACCTACTTTAGACTATTTAGAGTCAGTTTCAACCCAGATTTCTAGCATTATGACCAGTCAAAGTACTTTCATAACCTACTCGAGACTGTAACAAATAGGTATTAACTCAGATTTCCTGCATTGAGACCAGTCAAAATACATTCTTCACCTACTTTAGACTTTTAAAATAGATTTAAACTCAGATTTCTAGCATTGAGGCCAGTCAAAGCACATTCATAACCTACTTTCGACTGCTAAAAGTCAGTTTAAACCCAGATTACTAGCATTAAGACCAGTCAAAGTACATTCATAACCTACTTTAGCTTGATTAAAATAGGTGTAAACTCAGATTTCTAGCATTGAGTTCAGTGAAAGTACATTCATAACCTACTTTCGACTGTTTATTGTCAGTTGAAACCAGATTTCTACCACTAAGACCAGTCAAACTACATTCATAACCTACTGTTGCATGTTTTAATATTGGTGTAAATTAAGATTTCCAGCATTGAGACCACTGAAAGTACATTCATTACCTACATTAGACTGATTGAATTAAGTTTAAACCCAGATTTCTAGCATTAAGACCAGTCAAAGAACATTCATAACCTACTTTAGACTGAACAAATAGGTATTAACTCAGATTTCCTGAATTGAGACCAGTCAAAATACATTCTTCACCTACTTTAGACTTTTAAAATAGATTTAAACTCAGATTTCTAGCATTGAGGCCAGTCAAAGCACATTCATAACCTACTTTCGACTGCTAAAAGTCAGTTTAAACCCAGATTACTAGCATTAAGACCAGTCAAAGTACATTCATAACCTACTTTAGCTTGATTAAAATAGGTGTAAACTCAGATTTCTAGCATTGAGTTCAGTGAAAGTACATTCATAACCTACTTTCGACTGTTTATTGTCAGTTGAAACCAGATTTCTACCACTAAGACCAGTCAAACTACATTCATAACCTACTGTTGCATGTTTTAATATTGGTGTAAATTAAGATTTCCAGCATTGAGACCACTGAAAGTACATTCATTACCTACATTAGACTGATTGAATTAAGTTTAAACCCAGATTTCTAGCATTAAGACCAGTCAAAGAACATTCATAACCTACTTTAGACTGAGAAATGGGTTTAAATTCAGATTTCTTGCATTGAAACCAGTCAAAAAACATTCATAATCTACTTTGGACTCTTTAAAGAAATTTGAAACCCAGATTTCTCGCATTAAGACCAGTCAAAGAACATTCATAACCTACTTTAGACTGTGAAAAAATTAGTTTAAACTCAGATTAAGCATCAAATTGAGTCGAAGTACATTCAAAACCTACTTTAGACTGTTTGAAATAGGTTAAAACTCAGATTTCTAGCATTGAGACCAGTCAAAGTACATTTCATACCTACTTTAGACTGTGAAAAAAAGGTTTAAAACTCAGATTTCTTGCATTGAGACCAGTCAAAGTACATTCATAACCTACATTAGACTTGTTTAAAGTCATTTGAAACCCAGATTTCTAGCATTAATATCAGTCAAAGTACATTCAAAACCAACTGTAGACTTTTTAAAATAGGTATAAACTCAGATTTCTAGCATTGAAACCAGTCAAAGCATATTCATGACCTACTATAGACTATTTTAAGTCAGTTTTAACCAAGATTTCTACCATTAAGTCCAGTCAAAGTACATTCACTATTTTCCTTAGACTCTTTAAAGTCAGTTGAAACCCAGATTTCTACCATCAAGACCAGTCAAAGTACTTTCATAACCTACTGGAGACTGAAACAAATAGGTATAAACTCAGATTTTTAGCATTGAGACCAGTCAGAGTACATTCATAACCTACTTTAGACTTTTAAAAATAGGTTTAAACTCAGATTTCTAGCATTGAGACCAGTCAAAGTACATTCATAACCTACTTGAGACTGAAACAAATGGGTATAAACTCAGATTTCTTGCATTGAGACCAGTCAGAGTACATTCATAACCTACTTTAGACTTTTAAAAATAGGTGTAAACTCAGATCTCTAGCAATGAGACCTGTCAAAGTACATTCATAACCTAGTTGAAACTGTTTAGACTCAGTTTAAACCTGGATTTTTAGTAGAAAGACCAGTAAAAGTACATTCATAACCTACTTGAGACTGAAACAAATGGGTATAAACTCAGATTTCGAGCATTGAGACCTCTCAAAATACATACATATCCTACTTTAGACTGTGAGAAATAGGTTTCAAGTCAGATTTCTAGCATTGAAACCAGTCAAAGTACTTTCATAACCTACTGGAGACTGTAACAAATAGGTATAAACTCAGATTTCTAGCATTGAGACCAGTCAAAGTACATTCATAACCTACTTTAGACTTTTAAAAATAGGTTTAAACTCAGATTTCTAGCATTGAGACCAGTCAAAGTACATTCAAAACCTACTTGAGACTGTAACAAATGGGTATAAACTCAGATTTCTTGCATTGAGACCAGTCAGAGTACATTCATAACCTACTTTAGACTTTTAAAAATAGGTGTAAACTCAGATCTCTAGCAATGAGACCTGTCAAAGTACATTCATAACCTAGTTGAAACTGTTTAGACTCAGTTGAAACCCAGATTTCTACCATTAAGACCAGTCAAAGAACTTTCATAACCTACTGGAGACTGTAACAAATAGGTTTAAACTCAGATTTCCAGCATTGAGACCAGTCAGAGTACATTCATAACCTACTTTAGACTTTTAAAAATAGGTTTAAACTCAGATTTCTGTCATTGAGACCAGTCAAAATACATACATATCCTACTTTAGACTTTTAAATATAGGTGTAAACTCAGATTTCTACCAATGAGAGCTGCCAAAGTACATTCAAAACCTACTTTAGACTGTTTGAAATAGGTTAAAACTCAGATTTCTAGCATTGAGACCAGTCAAAGTACATTTCATACCTACTTTAGACTGTGAAAAAAAGGTTTAAAACTCAGATTTCTTGCATTGAGACCAGTCAAAGTACATTCATAACCTACATTAGACTTGTTTAAAGTCATTTGAAACCCAGATTTCTAGCATTAATATCAGTCAAAGTACATTCAAAACCAAATGTAGACTTTTTAAAATAGGTATAAACTCAGATTTCTAGCATTGAAACCAGTCAAAGCATATTCATGACCTACTATAGACTATTTTAAGTCAGTTTTAACCAAGATTTCTACCATTAAGTCCAGTCAAAGTACATTCATTATTTTCCTTAGACTCTTTAAAGTCAGTTGAAACCCAGATTTCTACCATCTTCTGGTCAGTTTCTTGAAAGTATTGGATGACCTCTGACATTGTTTATCCAAATTTGAGTCTAAAGGTCGTAACTCTGGTCAGTCTCATGTAAGTATTGGATGAAATCTGAAAATTTTTATCCAAATTTGAGTCTAAAGACAGTAACTCTGGTCAGTTTTATGTATGTATAGGATGAAATCTGAAAATTTATATCCACAAAACTCAGATTTCTACCAATGAGAGCTGCCAAAGTACATTCATAACCTAGTTGAAACTGTTTAAAGTCAGTTAAAACCCAGATTTTTAGCATTGAGATCAGTCAAAGTACAAACAAAACTAAATTTAGATTGTCAAAAAAAGGTTTCAAACCAGATTTCTAGCATTGAGACCAGTCAAAGTACATTCATAACCTACTATAGACTGTAAAAAATAGTTATAAACTCAGATTCCGAGCATAAAGACCAGTCAAAATACATTCATTACCTAATTTCAACTGTTAAAAGTCAGTTTAAACCCATATTTCTACAATAAAGACCAGTCAAACTACATTCATATCCTACTTTAGCGTGATTAAAAAAGGTGTAAACTCAGATTCCTAGCATTGAGACCAGTCAAAGTACATTCATAACCTTCTTTAGACTATTTAAAGTCAGTTTAAGCCCGGATTTATAGCATTATGACCAGTCAAAGTACTTTCATTACCTACTTTAGACTGAATGAATTAAGTTTCAACCCAGATTTCTAGCATTATGACCAGTCAAAGTACTTTCAAAACCTACTTTAGACTTTTTAAAGTAAGTTTCAGCCCAGATTTGTAGCATTATGACCAGTCAAAGTACTTTCATTACCTACTTTAGCCTGATTGAATAAAGTTTCAACCCAGATTTCTAGCATTATGACCAGTTAAAGTACTTTCATAACCTACTTGAGACTGAAACAAATTGGTATAAACTCAGATTTCCTGCATTGAGACCAGTCAAAGTACATTCATTACCTACTTTAGACTGTTCAAAGTCAGTGTAAACCCAGATTTCTTGCATTTAGACCAGTCAAAATACATTCATTACCTGCTTTTGCATGTTTTAAATTGGTGTAAACTCAGATTTCTAGCATTGAGACCAGTCAAAGCACATTTATAACCTACTTTCGACTGCTAAAAGTCTGGTTAAAACTCAGATTTCTAGCATTAAGACCAGTCAGAGTACAATCATAACCTACTTGAGACTGTAACAAATGGGTATAAACTCAGATTTCTAGCATTGAAACCAGTCAGAGTACATACATCACCTACTTTAGACTTTTAAAAATAGGTGTAAACTCAGATGTCTAGCAATGAGACCTGTCAAAGTACATTCATTACCTACTTGAAACTATTTTAATTCAGTTTAAACTCAGATTTCTAGCATTAAGACCAGTCAAAGTACATTCATAACCTACTTTTGACTGTGAAGAATAGGTTTAAACTCAGATTTTTAGCATTCAGACCAGTCAAAGCACATTTGTAACCTACTAAAGAGTGTAAAAATTAGGTGTAAACTCAGATTTCTAGCATTAAGACATATCAAAGTACATTCATAACCTAGTTTAGACTTTGAAAAATAGGTTTGATCTCAGATTTCCTGCATTGAGACCAGTCAAAGCACATTCATTACCTACTTTAGACTGATTGAATTAAGTTTAAACCCAGATTTCTAGCATTATGACTAGTCAAAGTACATTCATAACCTACTTGAGACTGTAACAAATAGGTATAAACTCAGATTTCCTGCATTGAGACCAGTCAAAGTACATTCATTACCTACTTTAGACTGTTCAAAGTCAGTGTAAACCCAGATTTCTTGCATTAAGACCAGTCAAAATACATTCATTACCTGCTTTTGCATGTTTTAAATTGGTGTAAACTCAGATTTCTAGCACTGAGACCAGTCAAAGCACATTTATAACCTACTTTCGACTGCTAAAAGTCTGGTTAAAACTCAGATTTCTAGCATTGAGACCAGTCAAAGTACATTCATAACCTACTTGAGGCCGTAACAAATGGGTATAAACTCAGATTTCTAGCATTGAAACCAGTCAGAGTACATACATAACCTACTTTAGACTTTTAAAAATAGGAGTAAACTCAGATTTCTATCATTGAGAGCAGTCAAAATACATACATTCTCTACTTTAGACTTTTAAAAATAGGTGTAAACTCAGATGTCTAGCAATGAGACCTGTCAAAGTACATTCATTACCTACTTGAAACTATTTTAATTCAGTTTAAACTCAGATTTCTAGCATTAAGACCAGTCAAAGTACATTCATAACCTACTTTTGACTGTGAAGAATAGGTTTAAACTCAGATTTTTAGCATTCAGACCAGTCAAAGCACATTTGTAACCTACTAAAGAGTGTAAAAATTAGGTGTAAACTCAGATTTCTAGCATTAAGACATATCAAAGTACATTCATTACCTAGTTTAGACTTTGAAAAATAGGTTTGATCTCAGATTTCCTGCATTGAGACCAGTCAAAGCACATTCATTACCTACTTTAGACTGATTGAATTAAGTTTAAACCCAGATTTCTAGCATTATGACTAGTCAAAGTACCATCATAACCTACTTGAGACTGTAACAAATAGGTATAAACTCAGATTTCCTGCCTTGAGACCAGTCAAAGTACATTCATAACCTACTTTTGACTGTTAAAAGTCAGTTTAAACACAGATTTCTAGCATTGAGACCAGTCAAAGTACCATCATAACCTACTTTAGACTGTTCAAAGTCAGTGTAAACCCAGATTTCTTGCATTAAGAATAGTCAAAGTACATTCATCACCTACTTAAGACTGTTTATAATAGGTTTAAACTCAGATTTCTAGCAATGAAACCAGTCAAAGCACATTCATAACTTACTTTTGACTGCTAAGAGTCAGTTTAAACCCAGATTTCTAGCATTAAGACCAGTCAAACTACATTCATAACCTACTTTAGACTGTTTAAAGTCAGTTTAGACCCAGATTTGTAGCATTATGACCAGTCAAAGTACATTCATAACCTACTTTTGAATGATTGAATAAAGTTTCAACCCAGATTTCTAGTATTATGACCAGTCAAAGTACTTTCATAACCTACTTGAGACTGCTAAAAGTCAGTTTTAAAACAAATTTCTAGCATTGAGACCAGTCAAAGTACCATCATAACCAACTTGAGACTGTTCAAAGTCAGTGTAAAACCAGATTTCTTGCATTAAGACCAGTCAAAGTACATTCATCACCTACTTTAGACCTTTTAAAATAGGTTTAAACTCAGATTTCTAGCATTGAGACCAGTCAAAGCACATTCATAACCTACTTTCGACTGCTAAAAGTCAGTTTAAGCCCAGATATCTAGCATTAAGACCAGTCAAAGTACATTCATTACCTACTTTTGCATGTTTTAAATTGGTGTAAACTCAGATTTCTAGCATTGAGACCAGTCCAAGTTCATTCATAACTTACTATTGACTGTAAAAAATAGTTATAAACTCAGATTTCTATTATTAAGACCAGTCAAAGTACATTCACAACCAACTTTCGACTGTTAAAAGTCAGTTTAAACCCAGATTTCTACCATTAAGTCCAGTCAAAGTACATTCATGACCTACTTGAAACTGTTTCATGTCAGTTGAAACCAGATTTCTACCACTAAGACATGTCAAACTACATTCATAACCTACTTTTGCATGTTTTAAAATAGGTGTAAACTCAGATTTCCAGCATTGACACCAGTAAAAGTACATTCATAACCTATTATAGACTGTGAAAAATAGGTTTGAAATCAGGTTTCCAGAATTAAGACCAATCAAAGTACATTCATAACCTTCTTGAGACAGTTTAAAGTCAGTTTAAACTCAGATTTCTAGCATTGAGACCAGTCAAAGTACATTCAAAACCAACTGTAGACTTTTTAATATAGGAATATACTCAGATTTGTAGCATTGAGACCAATCAAAGTACATTCATAACCGACTTGAGACTGCTTAAAGTCAGTGTAAACCCAGATTTCTTGCATCAAGACCAGTCAAAGTACATTCATAGCCTACTTTAGACTGTATAAAGTCAGTTGAATCCAGATTTCTAGCAGTAAGACCAGTCAAAGTACATTCATTACCTACTTTAGACTCTTTAAAGAAATTTGAAACCCAGATTTCTCGCAATAAGACCTGTCAAAGACCATTCATAACCTACTTTAGACTGTGAAAAAATAAGTTTGAACTCAGATTAAGCATCAAGATGAGTCAAAGTACATTCAAAACCTACTTTAAACTGTTTGAAATAGTTTAAAACTCAGATTTCTAGCATTGAGACCAGTCAAAGTACATTCTTAACCTACTTTAGACTGTGAAAAATAGGTTTAAACTCAGGTCTCTAGCATTGAGACCAGTCAAAGTATATTCGTAACCTACTTTAGACTGTGAAAAATAGGTTTAATCTCAGATTTCTTGCATTGAGACCAGTCAAAGTACATTCATAACCTACTTTTGACTAGTTACAGTCAGTTTAAACAAAGATTTTCAGCAATGAGACCAGTCAAAGTACATTCAAAACCTACATTTGACTTGTTTAAAGTCAGTTGAAACCCAGATTTCTAGCATTAATACCAGTCAAAGTACATTCATAACATACTTAAGACCGTAAAATATTAGTTTAAACTCAGATTTTTAGCATTGGGACCAGTCAAAGTACATTCATAACCAACTTTAGACTTTTTAAAATAGGTATATACTCAGATTTCTAGCATTGAGACCAGTCAAAGAACATTCATAACCTACTTTAGACTGTGAGAAATAGGTTTAAACTCAGATTTCTAGCATCGAGACCAACCCTAACCCTAACCCTAACCCCTATCCCTAATCCTATACCCTACCCCTACCCTTATCCTTACCCTTACCCTAACCCTTACCCAACCCTTACCCTAGGGTAACACACATGATGGTGGGAAATCGGAAATTCAAAATGACTTTAACAAATCCAATTACATCTCCCTCTGAACCCCCTCCTTCCCCAATTTTTCAGATTCCAAAACAAACAGATAATCAATCTCCCGAATCTAGAGATACTACACACAACAAGGCCCCCGTCATCCTAAACACCATCAAACCCTCACCTTTATCCTTTCCATCAGTGTTCAAGCCAACCTACCACTTGGCGAGACCGCAAAGAAAAATACTAGATTGGAATATAAAAGGTAGAAAACCCATTCTCATCATGGGACTGAGTTTGTAGTTGTCCTAGGGGAGCGTAAGTTTGGGGAATTAAGTTTACCTGTCAATGGGCCCTCGATTGAAGATAGTATAAACCTTCTAGAATCTTTTTTTGATGGGGTGTGGGGTTGTGAGTTTATGAGTAGGAGAGATATCCGGAGTTGTTATTCCTAGTTCTGGGATTTGTTTGGAGTCACTTTGTTGAATCCAGTCTTTACAAACAAGCACAGACAGTCTTCCCCGATGCAGACATTTACTTTCCGATTATAAACCACTCTAAATCACTCACCCCGGAACAACAACACAACCTAAAAATAATTAACAGCACCATTGCCACTGAGTTTCCATTTCTCATGGAAATTCCACACGACAGCTTTTATACAGAAAATGACAATATTCACTGGAAACCGTCCACTGCTACACAAATATTTAACTTCTGGAGTGAACAACTAAATTTATAAATAATAATAAACCTAATCAGGACCATGACACCCACCAACAATCTACATTTGACTCCATACAACAAGAAAACTCAATATCACTCTCCAGGCTAAAACCTCAAACCACCCACTTAGACAGCTCCTTCCAACAGCCACTAGATGGAGCCCTAAGACCACACATAAAAGCACCCAGTACCATAATGAACCTATCCACACTATTAAAGCCCACAACAGCTCAGGTTCAACTCCTGGAAAAAGGCCTTACTTTCATCCCATATCCAAAAAAATTTGACCGTGAAGAACTTCAAAGGGACCTGTATTCATACCATAGACGACTAAAATTAATAGATTATTTTAAGGACACCATTTCCACCCCCTCATCTACATTCCTGACCAACACATCACGCTGGGAACCGGACACAATACAAATCCACCATAATATCCACGATCTCATAAAACAGGATCAACTAACTCTCAAATCTTACCACACATCCCCCCACATAAAAGACAATTTATCAACAGAAGAACGTCGGGCCCTGAGGGATTAAAAATCAAATCCCAACATTATCATTAAACCTGCAAATAAGGGCTCTAACATTGTAATCATGGACAGATCCTGTTGTGGATTTTTTGATTAAAGTAAGCAATTTACCCTACTGAAGGAAATTCCCAGATATCCTTACATATAGATGCCAGCTGTCGCGTTTGTCAGACGGCTGTCTCCAGGAGAAGACAAGGCCATAAACAAAAGTGCTGTTCTTTGGTAACTGGAGACAAGCCCCTGTCTTCAGGCTATTCAAAGCACACAACAGCTGAGCTGACCAACAGATTTCTGCCCATTGACGATTTCAATGTTCTCTGTAATAGTTAAACTTGAACACATTCTGTAAATCCTAACAGGTCCTGAGTAATTCCCTTATATCCAGGATTCACTGTCAATTTGCTAATGTTCATTTGACTTCATGGACACAAACTAGTAAGATGTAATACCAGATATTATCTGTACCCCTCCTCATTGATCAGGTGGTATCCTGTCCCCCCCTACAAGGCCCTGCTGCACCAAATGACAGCCAATCACCACTGGAGAAGGGACGTCCACAGGGTTTTTAAGGGAGACAGGCTTCTACTCAGGGTTTTTTTTTACACAGGTTTTTGGGATGGAGGTGTTTAGGCTAGGAGTTTTGTTAGATGGTTTAGGGAAGGTTTTAGGAAATGCAGGAGGTTTCTGTTTAGTCGTTGTTCATGTTGTTTAGTGCTATCAGTTGGTACAGAATGTTTAACGTGCTGCAAATCTTTCAACCCAGAAGCTGTGTTAAAGATGGCTAGACTTGAATAAACTTTTTCCTGGATTCAAGCTATATGGACTCTCCTGCTGATTTGGACTCCTCTTCTCATCATTGTTTCATGGGTAAATGTCTTAGAATTAGGTGACCTAGGATGAGACATTATGCAGTAGAAATGGGGGTCTTCCCCCACCTTATATTAAAGTAACAGATTCACCAAGTAACAAGCGAGCCCGAAAATTAGATTCAACAATCCCAGTATCTTCTGGAAGCCAACCGCCAACTTAATATTAATCACTATAAACCCATTCCGCAGACACTTCAACTGCATATACAATCTAAAATCAGATCAATATTGGACAACCTTTATCAACGCAAATTCATCACACACAAACAAACAAATTCCTCTACGGACCTAATCAACCTCGTCTTCGACAATTTTACCTCCTTCCCGAAATACATAAAGACCCCAAAACATGGACAATCCCACACTCCATCCCCCCAGGACGCCCCATTGTTTCTGATTGTAGCAGCACTACTTACAACATCTCAATGTATATAGACCACTTTCTCGGCCCCCTCTCCACTAAACATCCCAGCTACCTTAACCCTTTTACAACTGTGCCCTTAAAGTCCTGCCTGGACTATTTTGCTTATCTTGACCATAAATTGGTCAAAAAAATGCCCCGTCAGTCAGTGCCTGGGCCCATTTTTTCTGGAACACTTTAAATTTTCAATATCTGGTGTCCTTTCCAATTTACTGCGTGGTATGTGAGAGAAAAACACTTTAAACTGAAGAAAAGCACAAACTGAGAATTGGATGTTAGAGGTTTAGTGCAGAAAAAAACACTAGAAACAAAAATCGTGAATCAATTTTAAGGGATGAGCTGAAAATTGGAACATTAACAAACATATGTACACTGACGTTTATGAGATTTTTTTTCTCTTATTTGGTAAAAAAAGATGTATTGAAAGATTCACTGGATCCTCCAGGATCTCAGATCTTGTTTTTCTCTTTGCACAAAATCCAATGAAGGATTTTCTCCTCTTCTTGACAGAAAAACGTAAACCGGAAGTAAAGGAGAAAGATATACAGCCACTCATGCCTAATGTACAATACAAACACGGAATGGTACAATATTTATGAAGACTAGCAAACAATAAAGCCTCAAATAACACTCACACAGCATAAACAAGACTTGAAACACATTTCTGAGGCTAAAGAAAGACTTTATGCGCTCTTTTACGCGCAACGCGTCACAGACACGTTCTGGTTTACAGGACAAACTGAGGATGTTACTGCGTTCTAAAGCGGTAACTACGTAGCGTCAACATTGAAATTCGTTCATATTTTACAGATAAGACTCTGTACATCCGTGTTTATTTTTTCAACAGCTTTCTAGTAGTGCATTTGAAATGGAAAGCTGTCTTACTGGACAGGTTGCTACTGTTTCTATTTTTAGGAAATCTAAATTTTGCAGGTTTTGTTTGCATGGACAACTGAATTATGGTCTAAATGGATAGATAAAATCAGTATCTTCCAAACTCGTAGTGAGCGTGTCTGGTTGGCCAATCAGGATATTTTGGGCTGTTGCAGAAAGACTTTATGCGCTCTTCTACGCTCGACGCGTCACGCACACACACATTCTGGTTTACAGTATAAGACTCAGTATATCCTTCCTTATGAGTCACTACACAATTCAAGCATCAAACTACGCATAAAAGGAAATAAAAAACTGGATAGGGAGAGCTTCATTGATCCTGAAATTCATCCCATCTAACCTCATCTTTTCTCACGCTGAGTTGCTCTCTATGATGCTCCTTCATCTCAGAGTCATGCAGAAAGACTGCATGTCAGGACCTTTTTGTTTACGTTGATTATGAGTCGGAGATTCGACCCATCTTTCCAAGATACTTGGGACTTCCAATATCTAAAAGTGTTTTCAAATTTATGAATCCCGTTTGAGAGAAAAACAGTTGAAACTGAAGAAAAACACAAAACTGGAAGTGGATTTTAGAGGTTTAGTGAAGGAAAAATCACCCCAATCACAAAACGTGAACCAATTTTACAGGATAGAATTAAAGTTTCAACATAAACATATGTACAAGACCATTTATCAATATTTTTCTTGTTTTGTGAATAAAAAAGGTCACAAAAAAAAAATATATATATATATATATACATCCGTCGTTAAGGGGTTAAAGATACTTACCATTTCCTGGACATCATCAAAACCATAACAGTACCCTCCAACAGTTTATTATTCACCATCGATATAGACAGCCTTTACACCAACATAGAGACCCCCAGAGGCATTTCAGCCATTCAGAACATTCTCTCCATAAACAAAGATGACAATAGACCGGATCAGGAAATCTTGCAACTCTTGGAAATATGTCTGAACAACAATGACTTCAACTTCAATAACAAACATTACCTCCAAATCACAGGCACAGCAATGGGCCAAAGATTTGCCCCATCTTACACTAACATCTATATGAGTGAGTGGGAGCGAGAAGCCCTCTCCAAATCCAAACTACAACCTCTGCTATACCTCCGATTTCTGGACGACATTTTTGGTATCTGGCAACATGACATCACCACCTTCCCGGACTTCATCAACACTTTAAACTCTCACCACCCCCTGATCAAAGTCAAATACATCACAGATCCACATTCAGTCAATTTCCTAGATACTACAGTTTATTTTCAGGAAACCAGCAATCAAGACCAAACACTATACACTAAAGTATACTTCAAACCTACAGACACACATTCACTCCTCCATAAAACCAGCTACCACCCAAAACATACTTTCAAAGGCATTATTAAATCTCAAATTATCCGCTTCCATAGAATCAGCTCCGTACATTCAGACCTCCAATCCTCAATAACTACCCTATTCCAAGTCCTCGACCAGAGGGGCTATTCAAGAACATTCCTGCGCTCCATAAAACGTGAGACATTGGCTAATCTCGCTCCCACTCACTCAAACCAACACACACTCATAGACACACTCACTGACCATTCTTCAACCCCGTCACCACATACAGCTTCCTCACCAACAGGTCCAGCATCCTCCTTCATCACAACCCAAAGTCAACTCATCCCGTTTATATCCACCTACTCTCATCATTACACCAACTTCCATAAAATCATCAAAAGAAACTTTCAAAATGCCCAACTTATACACCCAGCTTTGCAAACATACAAATTCATCACAGCCTCACGCCGCAACAATAGCTTACAGGACATACTGGTCAAGTCAACTTTTAACACACATACACCCCAGGTACAAGATCCCNATCTCGCTCCCACTCACTCAAACCAACACACACTCATAGACACACTCACTGACCATTCTTCAACCCCGTCACCACATACAGCTTCCTCACCAACAGGTCCAGCATCCTCCTTCATCACAACCCAAAGTCAACTCATCCCGTTTATATCCACCTACTCTCATCATTACACCAACTTCCATAAAATCATCAAAAGAAACTTTCAAAATGCCCAACTTATACACCCAGCTTTGCAAACATACAAATTCATCACAGCCTCACGCCGCAACAATAGCTTACAGGACATACTGGTCAAGTCAACTTTTAACACACATACACCCCAGGTACAAGATCCCACATACATACACATTTCCCGCCTCAAGTGCACATACAACAGACATACGGACACACCCTATCCCATTTTAGACAACATTTCATTTGATAAAAACAATGTAATCTACCTCATCACCTGCACCTTTTGCAAGAACCAATACATAGGAGAAACGGAACACAGCATACACATCAGACTCACACAACACTTAAGGACCATTAATACCGGCAAAAAGAAGACCACACTAGTCACCCACTTCCAAACACACCCAAAAACTTCCCGGGGTGATGGTTCCTAATAGGAACCATCACCCCGGGAGGCCTTAATGAAAAAGCTGGCCGTGCCCTCCAAGAGACCCAACACCGGCTTCATCCCTTCTGCCTTCTCCATAACCCAACAACTAAATTTTTCTCTATCTAAACCTAACCAACCCCCCACAACAACATACTTAGCAATAACGTTCCCTCTAAGCTGCGCGCGTGCGCAATCGCGCACTACTTGTACATTCTCGGCGCACAAGAAAGTCTATGTAGCGCACAAAACAAAATTCAACAGAGACGTATTAATAAATATCTAATATTAGACCCAGGGTTGCCATCACAGCACGTAAATGACTCTGTGTGTTGATAACAGCGAGCAGGAGAGGCTATCCTGAGCAACACAGAGAAAGAATCATACGTTGTTGCAGCAAATCTCATTTACCTGCAGTAAGTCAGGTGTGTGGCTCAAGAGTTTGTTTCGCGTGATGCTGCAGGTGTTAGCGGGGCTGTTTATACCGTCTATGGTGGAGCTGGGCAACAAAACGGTCGTTAGTATGNCACCCCAGGTACAAGATCCCACATACATACACTTTTCCCGCCTCAAGTGCACATACAACAGACATACAGACACACCCTATCCCATTTTAGACAACATTTCATTTGATAAAAACAATGTAATCTACCTCATCACCTGCACCTTTTGCAAGAACCAATACATAGGAGAAACGGAACACAGCATACACATCAGACTCACACAACACTTAAGGACCATTAATACCGGCAAAAAGAAGACCACACTAGTCACCCACTTCCAAACACACCCAAAAACTTCCCGGGGTGATGGTTCCTATTAGGAACCATCACCCCGGGAGGCCTTAATGAAAAAGCTGGCCGTGCCCTCCAAGAGACCCAACACCGGCTTCATCCCTTCTGCCTTCTCCATAACCCAACAACTAAATTTTTCTCTATCTAAACCTAACCAACCCCCCACAACAACATACTTAGCAATAACGTTCCCTCTAAGCTGCGCGCGTGCGCAATCGCGCACTACTTGTACATTCTCGGCGCACAAGAAAATCTATGTAGCGCACAAAACAAAATTCAACAGAGACGTATTAATAAATATCTAATATTAGACCCAGGGTTGCCATCACAGCACGTAAATGACTCTGTGTGTTGATAACAGCGAGCAGGAGAGGCTATCCTGAGCAACACAGAGAAAGAATCATACGTTGTTGCAGCAAATCTCATTTACCTGCAGTAAGTCAGGTGTGTGGCTCAAGAGTTTGTTTCGCGTGATGCTGCAGGTGTTAGCGGGGCTGTTTATACCGTCTATGGTGGAGCTGGGCAACAAAACGGTCGTTAGTATGTTTGATAATGTCACTAAGCTAGAAAACAATGAGTTTCTTTTTGATGTTTTNTTTTTGTTTCACCCGAAGATTATTATTGCTGCGATTGACGTACGTGCGCAAAACCTGCTGCTCTTATTGAAAACGATTGTGATCTTTTTTTTTTGCTTTTGAAAGAAAAGAAATATACATCAGTATTTATCAGAATACTACTATTCTACTGAAGAAAACCTCTTCTTTTTTGGTGTTATGGATGGATCATGATTAATGATCCTGAACATTAGGAGAAGGCAGTGATGGGCGATCGACATTTAAACTGGAGAGAGAGAGCGGTGCACTATAGGGACAGAGTACATGAAAAGTTGTCTGACTTTTACCTGGAGAAAAGTTGAGTCCTGTCTTTCACTGTAACTCCGCTTGTTCCATCGTCTGAACCCTCTGTTCAGCATAAATCCCCCCCGTTAATGAGCAAAGTAACAAAGCGAACCTGCAACGAGCTGCGTGCTACGAGCAGGGGCGAGTCAGACGTTTTTAACTGGGGTGCCCTGACCCATTTATGCAGAAGAGAGACATGAATTATATGAGCCCAGACTCAAAAAATAGAATTTATACTCTTTTTTTATGCATTTCTTCACTTGGTACTATGAATATTGATTTTAAAATACGATTATCCAGATTCAGGAGGAGCTCAGTTTGAATGCTGAGTGAAAACCAATAAATGAATATGATCAAAAATCCCTGCTTTTTTAAGATTGTGCCTTTTTGTGAGATTGTACACTAAAGTATTGTTTATAAAAGTTAATAAATGGCGTATAATAACACATAATAGTCATACTTTTAAAATTCCTGTCAAAAACGCGTTGGGCTTCTCTACCACCGAGCTTAGCAAATTTTCTAGGGGAAACAATGTAGACCTAGTGTAATCTGATGTTGCTCACAGTGGCGCTCAGTGTGCTCAAGGAACTTGCGTGTTCGCTCAGACACATGAAAAATTAGAGGGAACATTGCTTAGCAACCCAACTCACTACCCCAAACCTCATTCCCCACACAACTAAACCTAACCCTTACCCTAACCCTAACCCAAACTCAAACCTTAACCCGAACCCTAACCCTTTCCCTAACCCTTTCCCTAACCCTACCCCAAACCCTAACCCTTTCCCTAACCCTAACCCTAACCTCAACCCTTTCCCTAACCCTAATCCTAACCCCAACCCCTAACCCTAACCCTAACCCTATCCAACCCTAACCCTAACCCTAACCTAACCCTAACCCAACCCTAACCCTAACCCTAACCCTAACCCACACTAACCCTAACCCTAACCCTAACCCTAACCATGCCCTGGCCCTAACCCTTACCCTAACAGTGCCCTGACCTCAAAACTAAAATAAACTTATCACGTATCTCTTTTTTTCTCTCTCTCCTCATCTCCCTGTCCACTCCTTTAATCAAAGGAGCTCACCTCTTTGTGACACAGAGCTGCAACCTCTGGGGAACTTGATAGCGACATGCGCCGGCCCGTGCCTTGCCGTTGAACTGCCATGTACTTTAAATAAAGTACTAAACCGGTGGGACCGTTGGGACCCACTGGGGAGTTCTCTGTGAACCGAATCACCTAACCCAACCCTAACCCTAACCCTAACCCTATCCCATACATGTTAATAAACATGTATGTAAGAGCCGTCGGCCCTTCATCATTGTCACAGTATGCAATATGGCTCTTTTGGCAAAAAGTTTGGACCCCTGGCTTAGCTCTTATCAAACACCAATGGGAGAGAGACAGGGGTTTAACCCTGACCACTGCACCATGGGAGACTGTTGTTAAAAATGTGACACCATTATCTAAATGTGTAAGATATAAAATGGTTGAATTCAAAATTCCACAAAGGATTTACATCACACCAACTCGATTAAAGAAAATTGATAATTCTCTCACACATTTGTGTTGGTGTGGCTGTGGGGAGGCAGGAAAACCGATCCACCTATTATAGTACTGTCCTCCGGTGAGGAATTTTTGGAGTGAGGTTTGTTGAGATTAACTTTAATATTGAAAGTAAAGATAACACCTTGTCCACTTGTCTGCCTTCTTGGCACCAAGATAAAAAAAATGTATGATCCGCACCTATGCAACGAATTATCACATTAACCTTTTTGTCAGTAAAGTGAATTATGATGTTCAACTGGAAAGTACTCAGACCAAATTGTTTTAACATTGACAACTGGTTGCTGGAATTTATAGATTTGTTGTCAATGGATTGGGCAGCTTCAGCCCTCCCTGAGTTGGACTGTGGAGATGAAGGACCCTGGAACTTTATAACACAATATTTGAGAAATATGATTCATTATTGAAATTTTCTGTTTGTGAATTGCGCCCCCCTTTTCCCCCTTTTATTGTCTATTGTCTGTTATTATATGTTGTAATATGTATATTGTCTTTTGTGATGAGTTTGTTGTGTGTTGTACAAGAAGTGTACAAGTGTTTTGTTTTTCGTATTGAAAAAGAACAAAAATATAAATAGTAAAAAAATATGTTGATGTATTTCGAGTTTAAAATAATTAATGACACATTTGATTAATTAATAATTATACGTTACTGAATTCCGTTTTTGCACCTTAGGTCATCAGCACTGTGTGTAAAAAGATAATGGAAACATTTGCACCCTCTATAAAATAGCTTATTTTGTAGAAGCTGTGTCTTTAATCTCAGGGGATCTTCTGTTATTTACCAGTGACTGAGCGAACGATTGAAGGGGTTTCATTATACAGTCAATGGTTTCCAATAAGTGACGTTCTTCCTGCTTGACTCAGCGTCGTCAGCAGAGGGCGCTCTGACCCTGATGGAGTTAGCAGAGCCAGCTGCCTGTTTCCTCAGTGCTGTCAGTCCAGCTCAGAGATGCGCTCTGAGAGACACTTCTACTGAGCGTCACTTTATTTTCACGTTTCTTCCAGGTAAGCTGGGCACATTAAACACCTGGGTAATCAGCAACAAAAATCCGATCGACCAGCAGTTCAGTTGTGTGTGACCTGCCTTGATTTTGCCTTTGAAGAGGTTCGGTACCGATGTAAACTCCGGGAAACTCACGGGAAGCTAATGAGTGTCTACACATGAAGTGAATGGGTGTGTGTGTGTGTGTGTGTGTGTGTGTGTGTGTGTGTGTGTGTGTGTGTGTGTGTTATATGCCGTGTGGATGTTGTGACGACGTGAACGGGACGTGTGTGGTGGTGAGTCAATGAATGAGCCTGAGCCGACATGCTAACCGTGCTAACATGTTAGTGTCAAAGCGCCCCGCGCATGCGCCTGCGCCCGCGCCCGACACTGAGTGTAGAGCGGGAATCAGGTAGGTTTGTGGAAAGGTGATAGGTGATAATGACTTTATAAGAATATTGTTGAAAAAATCTTGATGGACTAGTCTAACTGAGTTACTGTGCTATGCAGGACTTAACACTTTCCAGGCTCTTATGAGAAACTTAACGTAAATATTCAGCCGCTGATTGAAAGAGTTCAATGATTAAGCTGTTGACAAACCACAGTCACAGTTCTGTGAGATACAGTCGTCTTTGTGGAGACACTAGTATGGTGTCTTCCGAAATATTGGTGATGTTTCGCTCTTCTTCAATGTGCCTTTGGCCAATAGTCAAGTTGTTAAAAAAAAGTAAGGGGGGACGGTGAATTTTATTGTTCAGGACAAGTACTTTATACTGTCTTGAACAGTTTTCTCGAAAAGATAAACTCTTTGTGTTGGTTGCATTTGTGCGACTTAGTTGTGTTTTTGAGACGCACTGACACAAAATGAAGGTGCATCATCTTTTTAGCACTCTTCCTAACTTTCATGCATCATGAATGATTTTTAAACAAGAATAATGTGTAGAGGAATGCTTGTTTTTATTTTATGCATAGTTTTATAGAAAAAGAAGAAAAAAGTATTATATGTGCTACTCTAAATTGAAATTGACATTTGGTTCAATTTTCTCATTGGGGAGAATGTATGATCTATATTAGGTGAACAGCAACTCCTTTCCTCTAAATTTATAGCCAAAGGGGAGGGGGGGTTAATTAAAGGTTTGCCTTTTTTATCTGGGCTTAAAACTACTTTATGTTTTTTTAACTGGCCAATGCATATTTATGTTTTGCATTTTTACTAAACCCATACACTGGAATATATCTATACAACCACAGTTAATCAAAGTTGTTAAAGTTGAGCGTGACAGAGTATACATGGTAATAGTTTGTGTTTTCAAACTATGGCCACCCCTATAATTGTCACTGCCCTCATTGTACCCCCCCAATCTGAAAATCTAATTGCACCCCTGGACTGCACATAGTTAGTGTCAAATGAAAGCCAACAGGTGTTCAGGTTTGTTCAACAAACTGAAAAAAATCCTCCATTGTTGATTTTCATAGAATGAAAGGAAAGACTAAAACTGTAACTTCTTTCCCAGAGACACAGCAGACAAATAAACCATCAGCTGTAGCTTAAGATGTATGAGTGAAATCAAAACGCGAGTAGAGCGCCGATCAACATTAGTCCAAAAACTAATCAGAGTGAATTTTAGGGTAAATGGCATAGTCATGCTCATCCTGGCGTTTCATGAGAACTGGAAACTGATATGTCATGATTTTGTCCTGTGAATTGAGTTTTGCTTTACAGTTTTTCACCATTGCTTTGGCTCATTTCTTGAAATAGAAATTGAATTTTCAACATAGCATGGACAAACATCCAAACCACCTAGGAATTGCTCACTAGGTTATTACTTTTATCTTAAATTTAAACAAACTGCAAATGTCTGAGTACATGTCTCAATGTCTCAAGACATCTTTGCAAATGATTACTTACAGGTAGGCTACAATTAGGACAATTAGGCCACATTTACAGCTTGTTGTTCAAAGACCACAATTATCACAACATGTAACCCATGCACCAATTCTCTGAACAAATTCTGCAAAACTATGAACCCAATTCCTGCTTTACACTCATATATGAAGGGTCAGAGCTTTTGTCCCAATAGTTTTTCTGTTTAATGTTGGGAAAGGTTGGGAAGCTTTCCACAGACTGCAGAAAAGAATAGGCTTATCTCCTTTGTTGAACTAAATTTCCTTTTTAAAAATTTAGAATTAAAATCAGATCACAATTAGGGGTGCACTGATCAGTTTCCCAGCTCCATCACTGATCTTCGAGAAGCCTGACCTGCCGACAAACACTTTTGCCAATACCAATTATTTTTTATAAGTTCCACCACACACCTTCAATGTTCTAATCTTATTTTATTGAAAAATGTTGAACAATACCTGTGAAACAATACAAACTTAATGTTTTAACTGCACATGAGGTAGTTCTCTCAAAGATAAGTGAAAAGTTTAGAATATTGCTGTTCAAACAACTAAATTATATCAGTTTCTTTAGTCTTTCATTTAAAAAAAATAAAATGATAATAATGTGTGTAACCCTGTGTAACAGGGTACACTGTGTGCTTGTCAGACTGGCAGAGCAAAAGAGCTACAATGGCTGACTTTTTGGCCTTTGCAAAGGTAGAGAGGATTGGCAGAGAAGATGGATTTCATATGTGAGGATTGGCAATTCCCCAGAATTAAGGAAATTCAGGCCAATACCAATCCAAGCCAATCAGTCAGTACATGTTTAATCACAATGCTTTATTTATCTTTGCTGCACTATGACTCTGACACAGACACACCAACTGATGATTGAATATTGGGGGTTGGACTCTATGACAACTGATATCTTGCATAGCAGCTTTAAAGTTTGTAGATAATTAAGTTTATTCCATACCCACAGTTTCCAGTATACATTGTTTGACTGATTGTTTGTCTTCTCCTTTTATCAGTATGTATTGCTGAGGTGCCTAGGTAAGACACGTTGTCTGTGTGGAGTTTTCAATATGAAACATAGCTAACGTAGATAGCTAGCCTATCCGATGTGAATGTGCCATGCCAAAAACTGATGTCAGTTTAATTCTAAAATAACCAGAGGTCTCCACGTAATTTACCTATCCCTGCATACAAAATTACCAAACTACTGGTACATGAATTATAATAATTTTTTAAAAATGCTGTTATACCGTCACAATCTTAAGAAATAATGTGAGATCTTTTTGCCACTGTCCAGCACTACTGAAGATTTTTTCTTTGACATGTCAACCTCCATTATGGCACGTATTTCTTTTCCTCCAAACAGTGAATGTCCCGGAAATTGTGAAAATGCTTCTCAAGAGAAACGCCTGGGGGGAGACTCTATTGCACAGAGCATGCAAGAAAAATGATCTGCATACTGTCAGAGTGCTGATTCAGGCTGGGATCAACGTCAACATGCAGGATAATGCAGGTTTGTGCTTAATATACAGATGTGAAGTACAGGCTAAATGTTTGGACACACCTTCTCATTCAATTTGTGTTTTCTTTGCTTTCATGACTATTTACCAGACTGATAGACCTTCATTTCTTAAAGTAATGATGGCCACTCGTTTGTCTTTAGTTAGCTGATTGGTTCTTGCCATGATATGAATTTTAACAGTTGTCCAATCAGGCTGTCGGCTGTGTGTTAACCTGACTTCTGCACAACAAAACTGATGGTCCCAACCCAATTGATAAAGGCAGAAATTCCACTAATTAACCCTGATAAGGCTCAGCTGTGAAGTGAAAAGCATTTCAGGTGACCACCTCTTGAAAAATGTCACAAGTATACAAAGCAGTAATCAGAGTACAGTGTGGTTATTTTGAAGAAACTAGAATATAAAACACGTTTACAGTTATTTCACCTCTTTTTGTTAAGTACATAACTCCACATGTGTTCATTCATAGTTTTGATGCTTCAGTGAGAATCTACTATGTAGTCTTGAAAATAAAGAAAACACATTGGATCAGAAGGTGTGTCCAAACTTTTGACCTGTACTGTATGTACTGGAGATGCAACACACACAAACACACACACACACACACACACACTCAAAGCAAGAATGAATAGAGGACAGTTCATGTGTGTGTGTGGGGGGGGGGGGATTTTGTGTATTTACAAAATTTTTGGAAGAAGTTGTTCAATTTCATTGAAAATAAAAAACTAAAAATTCACACGTACACAAGCATTCACAACCTTTGTTCAATACTTTGTTGATACATCTTGGGCAGCATTTACAGCCTCAAGCCTCTTTGAATATGATGCCACCAGCTCAGCACACCCATCTTTGGGCAGTTTGGCCCATTCCTCTTTGAATAGAATAGAACATAGAATATTCTTTATTGATCCCCCTTGGAGTAATTTTTTTGTCACAGCACAGCAGCAGCTCACAACAATCAAAGTGCAAAAATGCAATAATAAAGAAGAATAAAATAATAACGATAGACTTATAGATACGAATTCAGATATGATAAATTTCCAATAAAATAGGATAGAAATGAAAATCAAGGTTTACATAAAACAAAAGTGCAGATATCCAAATGGAACAATGAAAATTGACAAGTGAAATGACGTGCAGATATTATTTAAAGATTAAGTGATGTCAGGGTTAGGGTCCAGTTATGATGTGTTGTAAAGTCTTGTTGCAGTTGGGAGGAATGACCTGCGGTAGTGCTCCATCTTGAAGGGTGGGGATCTCAGCCTGCTGCAAAATGAGCTGCTTAAGGCCCCCACAGTCTCATGCAGGGGGTGAGAGGGGTTTTCCATAATGGAAACAAGCTTTGCCAGCATCCTCCTCTCACCCACCTCTTCCACAGAGTCCAAGGAGCAGTCCAGGACAGAACTGACCCTCCTGACCAGTCTGTTCAGTCTCTTCCTGTCCCTCTCTGTGCTCCCTGCCCCCCAGCAAACCACTGCAGAGAAAAGTGCAGAGGCCACCACTGAGTCATAAAAAGTCCTGAGCAGTCCTGCGCACTCCACTCTTTGCAGCACATTTTAAGCTCCATCAGTTTGGATGAGGAGCGTTGGTGCACAGACATTTTTAGATTCCTCCAGAGAGGTTGGATCTTAGGTCTTGCTGCAGAAAAACATCTCCACAGCATGATGCTGCGCCTCCGTGCTTCATAGTAGGGATGGGATTGTCCGGTGCCTGGTTTCCTCCAAACATGACAACTGACATTCACGCCAAAGAGTTCAACTCTTTGTCTCGTCAGAGGAGAGGTTATTTCTTTCTTATGGCCTGAGAGTCCCTCAGGTGCCTTTTGGCAAACTCCAGGTGGGCTGCCTTGTGCCTTGTGGAGACAATCCTATCTGCGAGGCTGACAGACAGTACCTTCGACTTCAGGCTCGGTTTGTGCTCCAACGTGCACTGTCACCTCTGGGACCTTGTATAGACAGCTGTCTGACTTTTCAGATCACATCGGATCAGCTGAATTTACCACTGGAGGACTTCAATGGAGCTGTAGTAATAACTCAAGGGTGGTCAGTGGAAACAAGCACAACACCTGAGTTTGATGAAGAGCTTTGTGGCAAAAGCTGTGAATACTTTTGTCTATGAGATTTCTAAGCTTTTGTCTTTAATAACTTTTTTTAAATGTCATAAAGATTATTTTCTGTTATCATTATGAGGATTAGGGTTTAGAATTAAGCAGGAAAATAAGAGGATTCATTCCATTTTGGACTAAGGCTGCAACAGAACCACATCCAAAATGTGATGATCTGTGAATACTTCCTGGGAGCGCCGTATGTGCTTCCATTCTGGTCATAAAACACTTGTATACTCTAAAAAAAGTAACCCCGCTCAGGTCAGTGCATGTTGTCTTGGTGTCAGGTTGGACCGCGCTCCATGAGGCGGCAGCTGTGGGCAGCCAGGCTGTGGTGGAAGAACTGCTGAAGGCTGGGGCCAATCCCAGCACTAGAAGCTATGGTGGTGTCACACCACTGCAGGATGCCATCGCCTCAGGAAACCAAGAGGTAATGGAGGAGCTCAGGAAGACTTTAGGATGGAGCAAACCTGCATGTGATTTATAGTGTCACTTGAAAGTTGTCCAGTTGAGGTGGGAGGGAGAACGTTCAGGGCACTACTTCTTGCAGTCTTAAAGCAGGGAGATTGAGGAGTTTGTGGGCTCATTGACTGTTATCAGATCCTATCTGTCTGTAGGTTTGACTGTTTTTAAATCTCATCAGAGGTTGTGACTAGTAATTAATTAATTGCAAATTAAATAAATTAATTGCATGATAACTAAAAATGAGCTTGACAAGTTTGCTGGGCTTTTTATTATTATTTTTTATAAGACACTGGATGTGAGAGTTAACTCGCGTGTCTGACTCCTAAGGATGTTTTGAGACATCAGTAGAGCCTAACCGATATGGAATTTTTGGGGCCGACGCTGGAGACAAAAAAAAGCTGATATCCGATATACAGTTGTCCTCAAAAGTTTACACCCCCCAGAAGAATTTCTAATTTTTTGGCCTTTTCTCAGAAAATATAAATGATAAAACAAAATCCTTTCTGTCACTCGTGGTATGAGGTTGGGTGAAGACATTTATTGAAAAAAAAAAAAGTTTTCTCTTTTTAAATCATAATGACAACAGAAACTTCAAAAATGACCCTGTTTATTTTTTTTATTCACTCACACTGATTACGAGCTGATAAATCACAGGTGAGGATGGTTACCTTTAGGAGACATTCAAACACATTTGTGTTAACTTTGTGCATTTATCAGGATAAAACCACCAGAGTTGTGTTAACTTCTCAACAGGGTCATTTTTGAAGTTTCTGTTGTCATTAGGATTTAAAAAGAGTAAACTATTTTTTTTTCAATAAATATCTCCACTCAACAACTAATCATGAGTGATAGAACAGTTTTTGTGTTATCATTCATATTTTCTGAGAAAAGGCCAAAAAATCAGATATTCTGCTGGGGGGTGTAAACTTTTGGGCATAACTGTATGTTTAGACTAATGATGGCATTTGTTAAATGACTGGACGTGCATATGGGTCCAGAATTACTATAAAATTGTTTTCTTGGTTCAATTATGCTCTGATGGTTGCCAATTTTTTAGCATTGTTGACTTGCATTGTTGAATCTTTGTGTGTTGTGAAGGTAGTAAAGCTTCTCCAGTTTGGGTCAAGTACCTGTGACAGGACACATGGGGGCATCAGTAACTTGGACATGGCAAAAGAGAGAGATATGAAAAAGCCACTTGTGACTTTCAGAGAACCTTTGGTTTCTTCGGAAAAGCCTCATGACGGATCTGCAAAACATAAAAATCAAGGTGAGTTCAAGTTTTGAGGTCTATCTAAATCATGTCTGCATAGCAGGTTTCACTCCAACAAACGGAGAATCCCCCAAAAACATAGCAAATTCATTTTATTGCAAATGGTCAAATATACATCAGAAAAAGTTCTCAAATTAAGTAAATGTATTCCTTTCTGTCTTAAATAAATCAGAATAAGATTTTACAGAATATAAAAGAATTATAAAAGAATTTATAAGTTGTGCCGAGGCTGATGACTTAATGCCTGCTTTTTCCAGGTTGTAAATCCTCTGAGGCTCAGAGCCAGAAATGGCTCTGCAGCCAGAGACACTTCAGTTCAAACATACAATCTAAAAAGTCAGGTGACAAAGCCGGAGCCAGGGAGCTGTCTGACATTCAGCAGAGAGAAAAACAGGCCAATACTCAGAATGTATGCACTATTTACACCCTCAAGCCTTCATATTGTGTGAGTGTGCAATAAAGACACTAACCTTTGTTTAAAGCAGCTGTATAGACACACCCTGAGCTTATATCTTTCTTACAGCTAAGCCAGCCAGGAAGCTTGATGATGGTTTTGGAGGAAATTTGGAGAAAGCAAACAGAAATATCAACGAGGCTCCTTACAGCTCCACAGGATGCAGGTAGAGCTGCAACTCACAAGTCAGGTCAACTTCATTATTCCCCGGTCACAAGTACAAGCAGTTAAGTGCTGAAGCAGTGGAAGAAATTATCCAAGACAGTGGGCTTCATTCACAAACAGTGCATACACACAAATTTGTGCCTAATTTTTCCATACAAATGTATGCACAAATCTGTGATTCATCAATATTTTCTGTCTTACATATATTCTCCCTCACTGACAAAGGAAGAACCTCCTCAGACCATGTGTACGCACAAATGATGAATGATCACCCTCCTAAAAAAATTAAAATGCAGACTCTTTGAACTTAAAGCATGACACATTGAAACTGCTTTCAGAAAATGAAAAAAATGCCTTCAATAGAATTCAATCATAAAACCTGATAATTAACTAAATATATTAAATAACCATGAAGTTGACACATTTCCCCCTTATCATGCTTATATCTTAAACATGTAGTTTACATTAAAATGATATAACTATGTGCGCATCAAAATGTCACAGTTTGTTAATTAAAGGTGTCCTATTATGTAAAATCCACTTTTACATGGGTTACTAACAAAAATATGGGTCCCCAGGCGTGTCTTCAACACCCCCTAATATTGAAAAAAATCCATCCTCTCCTCTTTTCACTAGCTCCCTTTTTCTGAAAATCTCTCCTTAAGCAGCTGTTTTGAAATCAAGACGGTTTTGATGTCACCACCAGAGACACACACACGAGAACAAAGTGACACAACCACGTCTGCCAGTTGCTCCGCCTCCTCCTCCTACCTCCTGTAGCTTCCTGTGAGGAACTACACAGTCAATATCAAACACAGATAAACCTCCTCATGTGCACTAGATATCAGCTGCACAGCAGAAATCAGCCAGTCTTCTGTGTTCTTGTCATAAAAATGACAATTCAGGAGTCAAGACTCAGCTGAGATTTATTTTGATCTTAGACTTAAGATCTTACTGATTATTCACCATTACTGTTACATTGTCTGAGAATTTCAACACGGATGTTTAAGTCTGCTGACATTATCATAATGTGCTCACTCTGTCAGCTCTACAAAGATGAACATTCATGAAGGGAGACTCTATATGGATCATGCTGTTTTAGATCAGCTTTGTGCATGTGATCAACTTTGCCCGTGTTTTTCCACACAAAACGTCAGTAGATAGAGCGGGACATGAGAGTTGCTCTCTCAGTCGAGTCGGCATAAACACTAAAGAGGCGGGGAGAGCCTAATCTCATTTCATTTTCAAATGCAGATGCTGAAACAGCTCGTGGAGGAATGCCATTAAAAACAGGGATTTTCAGCAGGCCTAAGTTCATGATCCCAGTGGGGTTTTTTTGTTGTTGTTGTTGTTGTTTTGTTTTTTGGGAAAAACAGCTGCATTCATGACTTTGGGACATCAGACTGCTGCATAAATGACTTTTAACTGTTTTCAAAAGTATAATGTGGCACCTTAAAAGGCACACTGAAATTAAAAGGTTACTAATTACTTATTTATTAAAGGCACACTGAAATTGAAAAGTGCAAATATCTATTAAGGGCACACAAGGGTTCACTTTATTCTATAAATGACTCTTCGAGTTTTTCGCCTCACTAATCTGAATTTTCTTAGCTGTTTGAAGATTTTTTGCAATAAGCACAAGTATGTCAATGTGCCCCTTTTTGAGTCTCTCCCTTCATTGGTTGAAAATGAGCCCTGACATACTAAATATACGCTCTGAGGCAAAACTTGAAGCAGCTATACACAAATATATCTTGGCAATTCGGGCAAGAATAGGAAAGGCGCTCTCATGGGTTTTCCACCATGTCAAGAGGTCCTTCTCAGCACTCAGCTCAGCCATGGTTTCATACAATGTCAGCTCATTCCTTAACCTGCACTCTGGATCATCATCTGCAGATGCTGCTGATGTATCTCCTCCATGTTTCTTTTTCTCTCCCAAGGTGTTAAACAGAAGTCCCTTCAGATCTGTTTTTGACTTCTTTGGCTGTGTAGGCTGGGTTAAGGTGAAGGTGAAGTTTGCAAACCTGGGACCCTCTGAGTCTGCAAACAGTGCATTATCCACAAAATATTGTTTCACCTCCTCTTTTAGTGTGGTAAAGCTGTCCTTAAATCTGGGGTCAAGAAAGGTGGCTGTGTTCAATGTCAGCTGTAGGTGCCTGTCCTCACATCTGTGCTCCAGATAATTTCTTATATTTACTTTCATCTGATGTTCTAGGTTATGGCTTCCACCCCCCTCAGTTAAGGGAAGGACAGAGGACAGAGTGGTATGCTTTTCCCCACTAAGAGCATCAGTAAAGGAGCTTATTGGTCAAAGTACTTGTTTTACAGCTTCAGCAATGGTGTTGTCTGAATCTTTGGGCATGAGGTACCACTTTTTCCTGTCATCTGCAAAAACTGCACAGAATGCTTGCTGTTGTTCAAGAAATCTTTCCACCATTTCAAACGCTGAGTCCCAGCGTGTTGGCTCATAGTGGATCAGTCTGTGTTCAGGCAGCTGCAAGTCCTTTTGTTTTTCCTCGAGCTATTGAGTTATCTTCGGAGACTTGGTGAAAGCTGCCACTGTTTTCTTTTATCTGAAGAGTGCTCCTTCTACACTGTCAATACTCAGAGCCTTGTTAACACCCTAGTGCAAGTTATGCTCAAAGTATGGGATCCATGTGTAATGCTGCTCAAGTGCTGTCTTCTTATTTGATGCATTATCTGTGGTGATGGCTGCCAAGTTGGTCAGATTCAGCTGCCATGACTCCTGCACTATCTCCTTCAAAGTTTCTCTGAAGCTGTCCCCTGTGTGCTCTGAGCACAAACAAACAGCTCAAACACAGCTCTGCATGTCCCAGGACTACTTAATAAACTGCAGGGTAACAGCCATGAAGGAGGATGCAGCTCTGCTGGTCCAAAGGTCTGTTGTACAGGCAAAGAACAGTTTTCCTTGAAGCTGTTGCATGAGTGTTTGTTTTATTGTAATGTACAACCCTGGGATTTCACTGTACATAAAGTGGTTTCTGGATGGAAGAACATACTGTGGATTTAGCTGCACGAGGAGTTGTTGGAGCTCAGGTTTCTCCACTGTGTAAATAGGTACTTGATCTTCGCAGAGGTACTCTACCACGACTCTGTTGATTTTCAAAGCTTTGGGAGACTTCAGGACATACTTTCGTTGTTTATCAAACAAAGATGGTAGAGACAGCTGGAAGGTTTTGGGTTTGGTTGCAGGTCAACTCTGTTCAGCCTCAGTCTGCATCTATTTTTTTTTTCCACAGTTTTGTTTATTACATTTTTTCACATAAATGGACAATACGTTTACAGTACTTTTAAATGATAGTGTTAAAGATTAGGGTTAGGTAAATAATCTTTTCAATGCAGGCAAGGAAAGGGCCCCACATTTCTCTAAATTTACAAGATTTACATTTTAATATGTATCCAATTTTTTTTTAAGTTTTAAGTTATTAAAAATCTCTTTTACCCATAGGGTGTGGGAAGGGGGTGTTGATGATTTCCACCTCAATAGAATGAGGTGTCAAGCCAACAAAGTTACAAAAGCAATTATATCTGATTCGGGTGAAGGGAGGGGCACCAGAGAGATGCCAAATAAGGCAGTTACAGCATTGGGTTGAAGAAATGTCCCAGTTACTTCCAATAGAGTCTTTAAAATTGTAGTCCAAAAATTACATAAAGATGTGCAGCACCAAAACACGTGAACATGGTCTGCAGGTGTCTGGTGACATTTGTCACAGGACGAGTCAACTGTGTCATAGATCTTAGAGAGTCTAACCTGAGCCCAGTGAGTGTGGTGAACCACTTTACATTGGATTAAGCCATGCTTGGCACAGAAAGATGAGGTGTGGACCCGTTTAAGAACATCTCCCCAGAGCTCATCTGAAATGACCTCCCCAAGCTCTTCCTCCCATAGAGCTTTCACAGTGTTCAAAGAGGTTGAGGATAGGGTTTGAATTTGACCATAAATACTTGAGATTATACCTCTTCTCCTGATTTGGGTTTGAGTAAAGAAAGTATCTAAAGTTGTATCAGCAGGCAGGTTTAGAAATTGGGCATATGTGTTGCAAGCAAAACTACGAGCTTGTAAATATCGAAAAAAGTGACTGTTTGGGATAGAAAACAGCTCCTGGAGTTGTTGAAAAGATACAAATATATTATCAATGTATAAATCTTTGAACCGTTTAATGCCAAGATTGGGCCAAGTTGCAAAAGTACTATCAGATATAGAGGGAGGGAAGGCAGGATTTGCAGCCAGAGGGGCGTAGGTTGAATATATATGCAGACCAAAATTCCACCTAAATTGGTTCCAAATTTTAATTGTGGTCTTGACAATTATATTTTGGGCGTAGGAAGAGAATGGGCCATTGATGGTGGAGTGTAATAATGATATCAGTGATGCAGGTTTTGAGGAGAGGGACTCCATTGCCAACCAAGACGTTGAAGTGTATCAGATCTGAGCCAATACAATACTGAGGTATCGGGATATACCAGAGATAAGAAGGTTAGAGCGGAGTGTAATTGTAAGTGGTTCCATTACTACAGCAAGAAGCAAGGGGCTTAGGGGGCAGCCCTGTCTCATTGCCCTATGGAGAGGGAAGTATTCAGAGCGAGTGTCGTTTGTCCTAACTGAGGCTTTGGGAGAGGAATAAAGAAGCTTAACCCAGGAAATGAACTTGTGACCAAAACCAAATCCTTCTAGTGTGTAAAAAAGGTACCCCCATTCCACACAATCAAAGCCTTCTCAGCATCCAAAGATAGTAAAGCTTCTGAAACAGTAGAAGTGGAGGAGTTATGAATTGTATTCAGTCTGCATCTTTAAGAGAAGCAAGCCAATTGCGGCTAGATGGGGCCGATAACAAAACAACCAACATTCACTGAGCAGCAAGCTAACTGCGGCTAACACGGACTGCAGTAGGGCACTAGATACAGCTACAGTTATGGCCCTTTTCCACTGACTCGCCTTGGCCCTACTCTACTCGGCTCTACTCGACTCTACTCGGTTTGTGTTGCGTTTCCATTAGCGCGGTACTATGCGGCAGACGCCAGTTTTTAGTACCTACTCTACCCGGGTTCCAAGCGAGTAAAGCCGATACTAAAACGTGACGTCGACGGTCTGCCGGTCACTCATTGGTCAGAGAATGTTCTCACGGAAGCTTAAGACTGTAGAATCACTTACAAGAGGAAAACGAAGAAGTCAGTGATGGGTTTTTAATGACACTTAAACCCAACGGCACAGAACCAGACTGAATGAAGACAAAATACAGCCCTAAAATGCTCCTTCATGATTCCTAAATAAGTTTAAAGTCCTTTTTAAACAAAAAAGAAGTTAACAGCAAAGATAGTTTGGTTTAAAGAGTCTTTTAAATTAAATCAAAGTTCATCGGCGCAGGAGCGATCTGTCTGCCACGAGAGTCTTTAAGCACCAATCAGTCCATTAATCCACAGGGAACCAAAAAGGAAAACCAGTTCAAAGAAGAATGATTGATCAACAAAAAATCTCTGCTATACCAGGCCCAAAAATCAAAAATTAAAGTGATCTCACTGGATCCAGGGAAGAGTTAATGTCGTTAATCAGCGCCTTCGTTTCCCTCTGCGCGCATGCAGCACGAGGCTGTTGTTTACCTCCGCTCCTGTGTCATGACGCCTGACACTGAGCCACTGTATTACTTTAATGAAATCTTTTGAAAGCTTTGTTTTTTCCTTTAAAGACCACGGTGGCACATGTTAGTACAAAACTATGTTTGTGTCGCGTTATAGATGAACATGCACGCACTTCAGCGCAGCACTTTAGCGCAGCTGTGTTATAAGATCCACGCTCACTGTGAGTCTAAAGACGGGCTAGAGGAAAAGATAACCAAACCATGTAGAGCCGAGTAGAGTAGAGCCGAGCCGAGTAGGGCTGGAATTGCATAGTGGAAAAGCGCCATTAATAACAATACAACCACCATCAATGCGGGCCACTGGCCAGACTAACACCAGTAATCACTGTACCACAGTTACTTAAATGATGAACGGGAGCTTTACTGACCTGTCAGGATTCTTCATGAAGGCCAGGGTGTTGGTCCCGTGGATGATTCATGAAATTTGTTGTGCTTCCCACCTTCATTGCCACTGCTCTAAAGCATTATTTGCATATGGGTCCTTCAGGTTCTTTTGGTTTACCCCGTTTATTTGGCTCGTAGGCAAAATACTTCTGGATGAGGCTTTTTTCTTTCTCATTTTCAACCAAGACCGGCTGGTCTGGCCCTCCTGCCATGGCACGAGCCATCTTCAGCCAACAATATGTACAACTGCAAGCACTGTGGCAGGGACGTGTCTCCCTAGTCCTTACTGCCACATGCTGGCTGCCCGCAGAGAATGTGCGGCGGACGCTGCGGCGCGTACATGTTAGTATCAATATAATGGAAAAGCAGTACCGTACCCGGATACGGCATATGAGTATCAATACTTTTCAGAGTAACGATACTTTTGACAACCCTACGACTCAGTGAGGGATGTAAGAACCGCGTGACGCAGTGCATCGCTAATGGAAATTTGTTGTCAACACTTTCACTAATTGATTTCAAGCGGTTTCATTGCTTCATTTTTGCATTCATATATTAATCAATCCAACATTTTCAAAGATTAAAAATGAAATTCCTCATTTTTAGTGAAATTGTTTATGAAATCCCAATTCCTGTGAGGTAATGAAAGGATTAATTCAAATTTTAATGTTCAGGGTTTCCATAAAGTCTCTTTACATTGAAGAAATTTATAACAAAAGCGAATGAACACACAAATATGTAGAAATTGTTACACAATGAGGAGTAGATATTTAATTAATTAATTAATTATTATTGTTAAACTAATTCAATGGGAGAACTTATTTTTTAGAGAACACTGAAACACTTGTCTTCCATGATTGATATTTTCCTCAGATGTTCTTGGACATCTACTCCTTCCTTTATCCAATGTTGTCACTGTCTCCATTCATTTCTTGTGTCATTCACAAATTCACTTACCTGACAGTGGATCTCTTTCATGCTTAGTTCTGTAGCTTTGCTGAGTCTGGGTATCTGATTTTGTTTCAATAAACCATGACACACATGGGCCTTTTCTCTAGGAGTGGCCATTTTTTGGGGGGATTCATTAAACAGAACCTTTTTCATCAACAGGATGATCAAAATGAACAAATTCAAAGTGATTAAAAACTTGGATGACTTCTGAGTAAATACAGCAATTCTGATTCAGATATCTCGTCAGTTGCCTTTTTGGATTTACTTTTCAAATTGTAGAGAGACTTTGTGGACACCCTGTATATTTGTTAGAAGACATTGTGTACTTGAAGTGCTTTGCAGACATACAGGTCAGGTGACATGTCTCATCCATTGAGGGGCAGAACATGTCAGACACACTCAGATAGATCTGATCTCCACTTTGAGTCACCTGTCACTCTTTGGTTATGAACTCTGACCACATATCAGAATCAGAATCAGAATCAACTTTATTCGCCAGGTATGCTTGAACATACAATAATGGTAAACTGTGCTCTCTTGTACAAGGTAGTGGTCAGGCATAAAGGTAAAATAGTAATAATAAAAATTTTTGCGTGAAGAGTGTTATAAACAACTATAAACACAAAAGAATAGCAAATAGACAAGACTAGTATTTACAGGCTAAAAATACGATCACAGTGCAACAGTGAGTAGTGCAAGAATGCAGATCGTCAGGTCATCAGCCAGTCTTATGTGACCCTCAGGATGGGGGGAGGGTGGCTTGTAGCTTGTCACTTCACACAGGCCTTTCCAAACTTCTGAGGGGTCGTTGGTGGAGAAGCTTTGTTTGAGCCTCTCAGAGTAGCTCTTCTTTGCTTACTTGATTTCCCTCGTCAGTTTATTCCTGGCCTGCTTGAAAAGCTCCCTATCCCCACTCCTGAAGGCCTACTCCTTGCTCTTACGCAGCTTCCTGAGCTGAGGTGTGAACCAGGGCTTGTTGTTGTTGTATGTGCAGAAAGTCCTGGTCTGCACACATACGTCCTCACAGAAGCTAATGTTGGATGTTACAGTGTCAGTGAGTTCGTTGAGGTTTTCAGATGCAGCTTCAAAAACACTCCAATCAGTGCAGTCAAAACAGGCCTGCAGCTCCTGTTTAGACTCCTCAGTCCATCTTTTAACAGCCCTAACTACAGGCTTGGTCGTTTTTAACTTCTGCCTGTAGGTCAGGATGAGATGAATCAGAGAGTGATCAGATAGCCCCAAAGCTGCTCGGGGGACAGAGCGATAGGAGTCTTTATTACTGTGTAGCAGTGGTCCAGAATGTTAGAGCCCCTGGTGGGACACTGATTTACTGTCTGTATTCAGGGAGTTCATGGGTTAAGTTTGCTCTGTTAAAGTCCCCAAGAATGATGAGCAGGGAGTCAGGATGTTGTTTTTCCACGTCTGTAATCTGGTCATACACACATCACTCTCTCACTCTCTGTCCTCCACAGTAATCTACAGGATGGACACGCCGTCAAAAAGTCAGTGCGGTCTCTTTTACTTAACAGTTTCCCCTGCATTAGAGGTGCTGATATGAGGTGCACCGCCTGCTCTCTGTACGTACTGGAACAGTGCACGAAAACATACAGGGTAGTGTTGTCCTCAGTCAAACACTGATACTTCACACATACCGGAAACTATGATTGTTTTTCACAACTTTTCACAGGTGTTTTTCTGTCCTCCCCTCCAGTTCCTGTAAATTCCCCATGACTTAGAATCCAGAAATGTCAGTGCAGCACTGGATAAAAGATGCAAGTGTCATATCATGACGTATTATATTTTTTTTAGCCTGTGAATATTAATTTTATCCATTTGCTATTCTTTTGTGTTCATAGATGTTGATAATATTCTATATTCAAAATTCTTTATCATTATAATTATTTCTTTACCTTTTATGCCTTACCATTATCTTGCACAAGACAGCACAGTATACCATAACAAATTCCTTGTATGTTAAAGCAAACCTGGCGAATAAGGTTGCTTCTGATTATGGAGTGTCTGTCAGGAGCTCAGAAACTCATTGACCTTTTATACACACACAATAATTACAAGCAGATAGATCACAGGTGAGGACGGTTACCTTTATTAGACATTCAAACACATTTGTGTCAACTTACTTTTATGTCATCAGGACAATATACCAGAGGATGGAAACTTTTGATCAGGGTCATTTTGGAAGTTAGTGTTGTCATAATTATTTCAAAAGAGCAAACGTTTTTTTTTTTTAATATATATATATAGTAAATGTCTTCACCCAACTACTAACCATGAGTGGCAAAAAAGTTTTGTGTTATCATTCATATTCTCGCGAAAAAAATTGGCTAATTCAACCCTGCTGGTGGCTGTATCAGAAATGGCAACCTGGGCGTCCTCTACACTACACCACACCCTACCAACCCCCTGCTGATGACATAAATGTGATCTGCAAAATCCCTTTGCATTGTTGAGGATGTTATCAACCAGGGTCTTAAATGTTCTGGTACTTATCTGGTCTTACTTTGTTTCCAGATAGATTTTCTGCTGCTCTGACAGAGATCCAGAATCAGCTCAGTGAACTGCTCAACAAACAGGTTATGGAGAGAGATCAGCTTGCCCGCAAGCGGCGGTCAGTCTACAGAGTTTCCTCATTATTACTGAGAATAAGTCTGAGAATAGACCCTGGAAATGATGGTTCTCTAACTACATTCTACTGTAAACAGCAGCATTGTGAAAACATAATCATGTGTATGATATATTCAATCGTTTATTTTTTCAGCTGACAGAGATTCAGAGACAAATCAGACAAACTGTAGCTAGAATCTGAGCTCTGCGAACAGGTTGAATTTAGCTTTATTGTGTTTTTATAGGTTTTAGAGCTGTCTTTTCCTCCTCTCCTCCCTGTAAAATGTCTCTAACCAAACTCTGAGTCTGAGCCCTCTTTACTGTCATCCTTTGAGCAGCTGAAGACATTAAGATGCAGTCTTTAAATGCTGCTGTTAGTCCACTTTGGTGCCAGCAGACTACTTCTTTAATAAAAACTGCAGTTTGATTTTCTGTGCAGGCGTGTGTCCGACTCTCTCTGGCAGCGTGTGTCGAAAACTCAGCTTGTTTCCCTTGCTTCACGCCAGAAGAAGTTAGTGGAGATCCTCCAGAAGCAGATGCATTTGGTGGAGCTGTTGGTTAAAAAGAGGGCCCAACTTTCCAGTGGGCAGATGAACCCTCAACACAGTGCAGAAGATAGAGACAAGAAAGATCAATCAATCAAACCAGTTCCCAAATCAGCAGCTTCCAGAGCCCAGGACAGAGCAACCAACAGAGTGACCCCTGTGACCAGACCTGAAGCCTCCAGACCACCTGCTCAGCGTCAGTGTGAGGAGAGCAGCACATCCCTCTCAAAGCTCATGCTCAAGGGACTTGTGGAGCCTGGGTGTGCCCTGCACCTCTTCATCAAGGTCGGCCTTCTCACTCAGCACCATTAAATGGAACAGATGGACACGTAGCTGGGTGTCTGCTTATATTTATAACCGTTTACATTTATACATGTTTAGTAGCTGTGTAACAATTCATCAACTCACGATTCAATATGGTACCCAATACTGAGATCACAATGTGATTTTTTCACAGTTATTTAAACAGAGTGAACTCCCAGACAAATTATAACTAAGAGATTTCTTTTATTGGCTCTCAGACAGGAAAAAAAAAAAATTCTGAGAGAGGGTTTGTGAACACAAACTATGCAATGACTGCACTTTCAAAACACACATACATGGCTTAAAGTATTCTGGCGGGGGGCCGGATTTCCGGCATTTTGAAATTTCATGGGGAGAAAAAAAAAAAGTTTTATAGGGCCCAAATTTCAGCTCTGGACTGCGGGTATTTCACACAAACTGTTCAGTTCCTGCAGGTCTTGCGCAGATTTATATTCATAATATAGCTCTGTACAACTCGCAGCGAGTTTTTGTAAGGTTATATGCAGATCATTGCAGACGTGTCAGTCTGGCTCAGCACTTCTCATGCGCTCTGCTGTGCACACAGAGGGGCACAGGAGGCGACTGTCAATTAGCAGACCAATGTAAACAACTGTCTGACTTTCTGTAACGTTGTGCGATCAAAACTACAGTAAAGCAGCATCGAACCACCAGTTTCAGCACGTTTAGCTCACGGTTTAGCTGCTTCAGTGAGATGTTGCTGTATCAAAGTTTGGGGGGACATTAACTGCCAATCATTCTCATCAGCTGATGCTCAAGCTAGCTAACGAGCTAATGCGCTAACGTGCTTGCGCCAAAACATTAGCTCCGTCGTGTTAAGGTCTGTTTTTTAACGGGTAGTTGTTTATTTCAAGATACTCAGTTTAATTCTGAGGGTTATTAAAAGGAGACCTGAATTCACTGTTTGTCTTCAGACTCATTCACTGAGAGCTGTCAGCTGATTCTTAAACACACGCAGTATTGGGAAGGGCAACCTTAAAGAGGCAGAGTAAGACATGAAATATGAACTTCATTAAAGAACTCAATGATGAAATTCAAATGAACAACTTGGTGACACTTAAAATAAATGAGCCAAAATAAGTCTCATCTTATAGTAAAGTTTGTTTGTAGGAATGAATTTGTACTATTTTTTGATATGAAAATAAATCAGGAGATCTGCTCATTAGTAGCATTAGTAGCATTAGAGGATCACTCACCATTGTTTAGGTCCAGCTACATCATATCAGCTTAACACGGTTAAAGAGTAGAACACAAAGATGCTGATGTAATAATATTTTACACATGGGCCCAGTAAAGTTCCTTTGAGATGAAGAACTTCATGAATAAGAAAATGCTTTTTAATGGCTTTATTTTGCATCACAACTGTTCCATTACCTAATTTTGAAAGTAAAATTGTTTAACCTTCATTTTTCAAACCAAAAGTCACATTCCTGGGCCAGTCGTTGAAGTAGTGGGACCAGTACATTTCATTTGCCACTGGCCCTCAAATTGACCTTAATGTCAACCCCTGACATTCAAAGCTGACTGTCTTTTCATTCTGCTTGATTTTTCTCTCAAAATGCATCAGATTGATGCTTTTTGAGAGAAAAATCTAATTTTTCTTCCAGGGGAGCATGTCCCCAGACCGCCCCCTAGAGAGGTTTTATACTTCTCACCTTTTTCACCCATGGCCCATTTTCATGCCTGGTCATTAATTTTACAAGTAAACTCTGCGCCATGTCCAGTGCCGTAATATAACAAGCTAAATCCTTATTTTACCCCTAATTTTAAAGATAATGTTTCCAGTTATGTCAGTCAGACATAAGAAAAATTCTTGAGGAAGTAGTAAAAAAAAAAAAGGATGAAAAGGCTGCTGTGGTAAATATTTTCTGTTAAATTGTGAACAAAAGCCTGTCCAGTTTTGAATATGGTAGGGAGTGCAGGTATAAATTGCAAGACCACTTGATTGCCCCAAAATAAAACACATGGTTTAGTATATGTAAGTCATTGTCGTGAAGGCTAATAAAGTCTTCAGCATCACTGTCTGAATTATCAAGTGTGTCAATTTCACCGCGTTTCGTCGGGGGGCTGCGCTCAGGAGAGCTGCTGCCTCGACTGGTTGCGGTTTAAGAATAACGTTCAATCATATCTCGACTGCTGCTCCAGCAAGTTGGGACGTCCATGATAAGCTTGTGTTCGTTAACGTTTCTGTTAGAATGCTAGCACGGTGTCTGTGGGGCGTCGGTGGGAGAAGGCTACATCGCGTCTCACCCGACCCAGCAGACTGGTAACAGGGGGTATACTAAAACCTACTTGAGTGGCCAAGTT
The DNA here is from genome assembly GCA_008086565.1 of Thalassoma bifasciatum. NCBI lineage: Eukaryota > Metazoa > Chordata > Actinopteri > Labriformes > Labridae > Thalassoma > Thalassoma bifasciatum. The sequence continues at coordinate 44,388 of RPOG01000941.1, forward strand.
TAACATGTGGGCAAAACACTTGATATGAGGCGCCAGTCCAGCCTTTCGTACTTAAACGTCCATATTTCTCGCAATTTGTGGGAGCCATGAATAGCCTTTAGCTCCCATTCAGTCAGAGCCTCTTTCAGCACTGAAGCAATGTTGACCCGACTGTACACTTCAAAAAGAGGGCGAGTTTGAAGAATAAAGTATGCCATTTCCTATTCTGCGGTGATCACATGAGGTGTGGTTGTGACATAACTTTGTGTCGCCCTAGGTGTCCATCCGCAGTTGTGACTGATACGCTTTCTACCTCTCTGAGCGCCTGAACCACCTTTGCCCTAGTTTCCCTGGTGAAGCACTGGCATCACCACCTGGCTGAAGTGCGGGTTTGATGGGATGCAGTATTTGGGCTCCAGTGTTTTCACCAACAGCTGAAATCCTTAATTTTCAATCACGGAAAATGGCCTCATATCTCACGCCATAAGAACTCTGATGCACCTTGTAATGTCCTTGGCCCGTGCACTGGTTTGGGCAAGCAGGGGAATCGATTCGATAAGATTTCATTGTCATTGATGCCCTTATCAATCCTACTTATCAATACCCATCCCTAATATTGTATTAATATAGTCCCCATTATCAGCATCAGACTTGCGGGAACCAAATCTTTGGTGCGGAGTACCCAAAATCACTTTTCATCTATTTTGCTTTTTGTATTTAGCAAAATTTTATCTCAGAAAATGTTGTTACACCACTAGGGGTCCTGTTAAGAATCAATTGGAAATGGTTTGATCCGTCAATGTCATTAGCTTTGACTCTTGACAACTCCTTTGTTGCTTCTGTTCATGTTATTGGAATGGCCGGACCTTTCATTGACATCACTTGACATGTGACTTTTACTTGTTTTTACTTATTTACACCCAGAGATATCCAGATTCATTTACCAGTTTCTCACTTATTTACCTAAAAACTTAATAAAGTGTTTTTGGGACAGAAAACCTGTAAAGCCACTTTTTGTACACAGAAAATTTAAAGGAGGAATTAATAAGGGAATGGATAAAGAATCTGATTGATAAGCAGTAGAGATAAAATCTTATCAATGACCATCCCTCGATTTGACACGAGGACTTAACTCACATGAACCGTAGAAATCTGTGAAAAACAGTCCACTAAAGAGAGCAGTGACCTGTTGAGTGAAATGAGGAGGCTTTGAAGAAAATTTGAGGCCGACTTACGAGCTACTTATGAGTTCAGGCAGACTACATGGGGAAAAATGAGAAACTTAACTTAATACCATCCAACAGACAGGACTCAGTCTGGTCTCTGTTAGTTAGAGAGTTAAGAAGCTTCCTTTAGCAGAGAGAAGCCTGGAACAGAATCAGACTCATAGGAGAGAGTTCCTAACTGGACCGCTGCTCCACTGTGTCTATTTCTTCTGCAGTCTCGCCTGCGATGTGCTTTCGTTCTGGCTGACGGTTCTCTGAAGGACCTCAAAGGCAGAGTGCACCCATCCCCTGAGCGCTGGCTGGATTCTGTGCTTGGTAACAAAGTCCCCGTCAGCCCAACTTACGCCTGGAACAAGGTGAGTCACCGCACTGCCAAAATATGAACACAACAGTCAGTGAATGCAGAAACTTGTTGAACCTCTTCTGGGTGTGTCTCTTAGTTTCATGCTCACTGTGGTACTGTCTCACTCTTAGAAACGGACCCTCATACTGATCCACCACACTAGCCCTGAGTTACCATCAGTCAATGAGTCTATGGCTGAGACAGCATCACTCCTCAGTCTAAACAAGCTCACTCCTTCTTGCTTCATTATGGAAGAAAGACGGGCAGGCGGTTTGGTGAAGCATCCCACTCATATTTCTCAAATAACCCATCTTGCAGAAGTGACCCTAAGTTCTTTCTTTCCTCTTTTTTTTTACTTCCTTTGATTTAAAAAAAAATAAAAAATTTCATTACATCACTTCCCAGTGCATCTTAAACAGTTTTTAAACAAATCATATCTCGTTTCATATCAAGTAACCTTATGATGACTGCTAAAAAATGTCATTATCACTTCCATTGGGAGTCCATCTCTACGAAACAACAATTCCAAATGACCCTAAAGTGGCAGACTTTCCCCTGTCAGTGTAGTTTATTGGTCATATAAATCCGCAGGCCCTTCTCCAGGAATTCATTTTTCACAATCAGTGACAATGAGGAATATGTGGTAGAACAATACCACACAGTCCTTTTTCCATGGTAATAATGATGATGATGGTGAACAGTCTAACCCTAAATAACAATGAAGTAACATTGTAGCTTATATTAGTAAGCCAAGGGGGTGACAGCTTGCTTTTATTCAATAAAAGTTTGGGCCGTGTCCTTCAAATTCACCCAGTTCCAATCTGATTGAATAAGTCAGTCTTTCCATTGTACAAATTCTTTGCATGATTTCAACAGATCCTTTACCTTAGGTATTTCTGTCATGAGCCATTTTTGTGATATGGCTTTTTTACTTGATATTAACATTACCCTGAACACGTATTTCATGACAAATCCTGTAATTTCAACTGTCATTTATCCAACATAGTATAATTCAAATGTGAACGAGAGTGCTACACTTGTAATGGTCTCTCAATTAGAACCATTTCAGACAGTATTGCTATTGAGGTTTTGTCTTTTCATTTGTTCAGACAAATTAGAAAGCATAAGATATATTACCTGCTTGACAGTTTCATCCCCATTCCATATACAGTTGTGCCCAAAAAGTAAAAAATAATTTTCATAACTAAGAATGCAAATTTGAATTATAAATTCCAAAAAAAGTCCAAATTTAGAAAAGAAAAACCCTTCTTATATATTACTATTTACTTAAAATAAAGGGAATATCCAGGCATTTTTGTACAACAATTAACAACTACCTACAAACCATCAGTAGTTACAAAAATATTTCACAAAATTATCTGTGCCACACAGACCCCCAAGTTAGATGCTGTGTGCACACATCTTCATCCTCCTTTCAATCCTCATTCAAAACAAAAGACAGATCAACCTCTCTATACTCAAAGTCCTCACTCCTTCTCTTGGACCTTGTGTCTCTCATCCAGCTCAAAGAGCTGCAGTGTGTGCTACAGTCTATGTGTGCTCCACATCCATTTCTACACTTCTTTGACACACTCAACAGACACACAACACACTGATCACACCACATTACACACTAAACACACTGCACTTAACACTAGCGATCAATCAAAACACAGAAAATCTCACAAATCTGCCTCAATTTCACTCGCTATTCCGCGACCGAGTCCGTCACTCAAAATCTTCCCCTCTCTCATAGCAACCGTACAATTTTTGTGATTGGCTGATGTTGTGCACTTTCACCCAATAGGAAAATAGGATTGTGTTTTTGTGTGTGAGTGTGTGTGTATGTGTGTGTGGGAGAGAAAGAGAGAGATATTTGTTTGCTAGCGCTTACAGCTCGCCCTCAACAGAATCACTACCGTCTCATGCTGCATCAAACGCCACAATAGTCAAGAAAGAAGTAGGGCATTTATTATTCATGATACCTCTGGATTTACTTCACTTATTAACACAATTCAAAAACTGGCAAATAGTTTTATATCTACACTTTCAACAGAAGTTGAAACCGTGATTCAGCGAGGCTGCTTCTTGCTCCCACTTCGTCTTAAAATCGGTCACATCATTTGGACGCAACCCGCGCGTCCATCGACCCCCAAGGGTTAATGAAAACACAAAAACCTTTGTGTCACTCATGGTTAGAGGTTCGGTGAAAACATTTATTGCCAAAAAAATTAGTTTACTCTTTTAAATCATAATGACAATAGAAAGTACCAAAATGAACCTGTTCAAAAGATTAACCACTCCAGTTTTTAATAGCGTGTATATCCCCCTTTAACATCAATGACAGCTTGAAGTCTTTTGTGCTCGTTGTGGATGAGGGTCTTTATTTTCTCAGATGGTAAAACTGACCTTTCGTTTTTTGAAAAAAAACTCCAGTTTCTGTAAATTCTTGGTCTGTCTTGCATTAACTGCAGGTCTGAGATCTCCCCAGAGTGGCTCAATGATATTGAGGTCAGGAGACTGAGATGGCCACTCCAGAACCTTCCCTTTATTCTGCTGTAGCCAATGGCAGGTCCACTTGTCCTTGTGTTTTGGATCATTGTCATGTGTGAACGTCCAAGTACGTCTCATGTGCAGCTTCTGGGCTGATGAGTGTAAATTTTCCTCCAGTATTTTCTGATAACATGCTGCATTCATCCTTCATTCATCAGTTTGGACCAAGTTTCCTGAGCCTTTGTAGCTCACACATCCCCAAAACATCAGTGATCCACCTCCGTGTTTCACAGTAGGAATGGTGGACCTTTCATCATAGGCCTTGTTGACTCCTCTCCAAATGGAGCAATGTTTATGGTTGTGGACAAAAAGTTCACTTTTGCTCTCATCACTCCAAATGACTTTTTTTCAGAAGTTTTGAGGCTTGTCTCTGTGCTGTTTGGCGTATTGTAAGCAGGATATTGTTAGCTTAGCCCCAACAAGATCTTCAGATTTCTTGCTTGCAGGAAGAAAGATTCTTGGACAAGGACTTTCGGAATGCAAACTTGACAATTGTACACTCTGATGAACGCTCTAACTCCAGTGCAGACAAACTTTTAAAGCCCACACCAGAGCAGGCGAGCGATTAGGATAACGAGCAGAGTACAACTGCCGGAAGGACAAAAACGGTATGTTTACTAGTTCCGGTGTTAAGAAAATAAAATGACAACAACTGAACTTCTCCTCGGTATGAAACTAATATACTGGGAAATACAATGCAAACATTAATGGCACTACAATATTTTGAGCCATTTGCATAGAAATGACTTTCTTCTGGCAACCCGACCATGCAGCCCTTTATTTCTGAAGCGCTTCCTATGCACATCTTGAAACATTTTTTTTAAGAGAGTCCTGTATTTCAGCTGAAGTTATTTGTCGGCTTTCCTTTGCATCCCTAACAATTTCCCCGGGCAGGTGTGGCTGAAATGTGTGTTGGTCTGCCTGACTGTGGTTTCAACAGAATCCCTCATTCTTCACCTCTTAATTAGAGTTAGAACTCTGCTTATTGGCATCCTCAGTTCCCTGGATATCTTTTTGTAACCCTTCTTGTTTTGTGCAGTTTGATGAACTTTTCCTGCAGATCATTAAAAAATTTTTTTTGCTTTCCCCATGACTGAGAAACCAGAAACTTCAGTGCAGTACTGGATGAAAGATGCAAGTGTCTGTCAGGAGCTCAGAAACTCACTGAACTTTTATACACACACACTGATTACAGCTAATAGATCACAGGTGAGGATGGTTACCTTTAGGAGACATTCAAACACATTTGTGTTGACTTATGTGCGTGTTATCAGGACAAAACCACCAATTTTGCTGGAGGGTGTAAACTTTTGGGCACAACAGTATACAGGGGATAACAGAACCAATCCAGCGGGTCATGAGAAAACACCACATCAACACGGCAAAAAAACCCACACTAAAGTCCCCCAACTACGAGTACACCCAAAAGACAAAATAGCAATGGAACACAAATGCAACATCATCTATGAATCATACAGCAAAACATACATAAGATAAATAGGAAGATTGCTCATCATAAGGAAAAAAGAACACCAAAAAGAATGCAAAAAGGAGACAGCAGGAATATAGACACAGTCACTAAAAGAAGAAGCAGAACAAGAAGCCCTCAAATCAGCCATAACAGACCACTACAGAAGAAATAAGCACATCATGGACTGGGACAAGGGCAAAATCATGACAACAGAAACCAATAAACTCAAACTCTGGATCAAAGCGGCCATAGAAATAGGAAAGCTGGTGCACAACACCATCAACCGGAACGAGGGGGCATACACCCTCTCGCAGACCTGGGACACCATCCCCCAGGGGCCACCATGGGCGGAGGGGGCGGGGGCGGCTCGGCAGACTCTGATAGGCCCGCCGAGCCGACCAGTTGTTAAATGACATGTCAGCAGCAAGACAGATGATGCTTCTGAGGAAGACTGCAGGTGCAGTCAAAACGGCCAAAGAGGCAGATTGGTGTAGTTCAGAAACTAGGAGGCACTTCAGCATTTGTTTTTGCCCCCAAGAAGTCAGTGTAGCACACATTTTTTCTCCAAAAAGGACATTTTAGGGTACATTTTTCATCATCTGCCTGCGTACACCACTGGTTTCAAACATGATTTTTGTGTTATCAGTGAGAAGAAAAATGACAAATATTTCATCATTTTAGCTCAAAAATGTCAAGTTTTCTTTCTTGAAAATGTTTTTTTTTTTTTTTAAACATGTAGTCCCGAGGATGCTGTTGTAGTGTCTTAGCACTTCTTGGAACTGTTTTTGCGAGACCAGGCAGGCAAAGAAATCTTTCCATTTGTTTTCTGTTTCCTACTGAATTTTTGAGGGGTTTATTTTTACAAAGAAGAAATGTGTGGTTCAGTCATTTCTTCTTTTAATCAGTTACAAGACATTTCAGGCGACCCCATCTTAGGTTGCTTTGCTAATCAATAGAGGGATTCAATGTTCCCTCTAAACTGCGCGCGCGTGCGCAATCGCGCCCTACTTGTACATTCTCGGCGCACAAGAAAATCTATGTAGCGCACAAAAAACAAAATTCAACAGAAACGTATTAATAGATATGTAATATTAGACCCAGGGTTTGCCACAGTGCCGCCAGGCTTTCCTTGCCCCCCCGCCAGGCTAAGAGTCGCTGGTTTGTCTATTTAACATAGGTTTTTTGATGACCGGCCGATCACAGCGCGTGAATGGCTTTTCTGTGTTGATAACAGCAAGTAGGAGAGGCTATCCTGAGCAACACAGAGAAAGAATCATACGTTGTTGCAGCAATCTCATTTACCTGCAGTAAGTCAGCTGTGTGGCTCAAGAGTTTGTCTCGCGTGATGCTGCAGGTGTTAGCGGGGCTGTTTATACCGTCTATGGTAGAACTGGGCAACAAAACAGGCGTTAGAATGTTTGATAATGTCACTAAGCTAGAAAACAATGAGTTTCTTTTTGATGTTTTATTGACACATTCACGAAGCCGGGATCCTTTCTGTTTCACCCGTAGATTATTATTGCTGCGATTGACGTACGTGCGCAAAACCTGCTGCTCTTATTGAAAACGAATGTGATCCTTTTTTTTTCTTTTGAAAGTAAAGAAATGTAAATCAGTATTTATCTGATTACTACTATTCTACTGAAGAAAACCTCCTCTTTTTGGTGTGATGGATGGATCATGATTCATGATTCTGAACATTGGGAGAAGGCAGTAATGGGCGATCGACATTTAAACTGGAGAGAGAGCAGTGCACTATAGGGACAGAGTACATGAAAAGTTGTCTGACTTTTACCTGGAGAAAAGTTGAGTCCTGTTTTTCACTATAACTCTGCTTGTTCCATCGTCTGAACCCTCTGTTCAGCATAAATCCCCTCGTTAATGAGCAAAGCAACAAATCGAACCTGCAACGAGCTGCGTGCAACAAGCAGGGGTGAGTCAGACGTTTTTAACTGGGGTGCCCTGACCCATTTATGCAGAAGAGAGACATGAATTATATGAGCCCAGACTCAAAAAATAGAATTTATATACTCTTTTTTTTATGCATTTCTTCACTTGGTACTATGAATATTGATTTTAAAATATGATTATCCAGATTCAGGAGGAGCTCAGTTTGAATGCTGAGTGAAAACCAATAAATGAAAATGATCAAAAATCCCCGTTTTTTAAGATTGTGCCTTTTTATGAGATTGTACGCTTAAGTATTGTTAATAACAGTTATTAAATGGCTTGTAATAACACATAATAGTCATGGTTTTAAAATTCCTGTCAAAAACGCGTTGGGCTTCTCTACCACCGGGCTTAGCAAATTTTCTGGGGGAAACCCTGTAGACCTAATGTCATCTGATGTTGCTCACAGTGGCGCTCGGTGTGCTCAAGGAACTTGTGTGTTTGCTCAGACACATGAAAAATTAGAGGGAACATTGGAGGGATTAATGTTGAACGGAGGGTTCAATAGGTGGAGTGGTCAGAGAATCAGTGAAAGACAAGACTCAACTTTCTCCCAGGTAGAAGTCAAACAACTTCTAAGCATTTATGTCCAATGAGTGTGCAGCTCGATCCAACTGCAAGCTAACCATGATCGCCCATGAGCGACCTGTCTCCCTCCCTGCAGTCAATATTTAACAGTCATGACCCATCCATATCACCAAAGAGAGGAGATTCTCTTCAGCAGAGGTGGGTGTTCTAAGAACAGCTGATGTTTATTTCTTTACTATCTAAAACAGAAAAAATGAACAGGGTGTTATTTTTGGACGAACAGCATGTTTTAGATTCATGTCCCATTCACACTTTTAACAATCTCAAAAAGGTCCAGGCTTCATGAATGTATCAATAAAGAATCTTAATAAAATCACAATCAAAGTGCTGGATATAGAACAGAACAATGAGGGACATTTGTTTGTGCTGAGGTGTGTTTGAAGTTGAATTTCAATTATTAACCCCTGATAGTTGTGTCAAATGTGAAAACTCCTTCCCACAGACTCATTCCTTCCTTCTTTCTTGTTAAGGGTGAAGATCCAGGTCTTTGCTGTTTGCTGTGACAGACTTAGGATCAGTTAGTAAATTATTGAGCACTCACTGTTGTTGTCGTGCCTTCTATCTCCTGTATGTCCAGATCTCTAATTGAGAGGATCACAGAAGTGTAACAGATGCGTGTTTGATGGTCCTACAGAGCAGCTGAGAGACACCTGAGCTGTCTCCAGGTGTCACCTTTCCCTCCGGGTCACTGGGATAGCCTCATTAATGATTCATGGTTCATGAACAGATGTGTGAACACGTTTCTCTGTTCCTGCAGGTGATGCTCAGAGGTGAACCTTTGTCCTCTTACAATCTGGACCAGGAGATACAAACAACGCTTCATCATGACCACTGTTACTCTTCTGTTTGGGAGGATCTGAACTCAGGTTTGTACTTCCTGTCAGCTGACGTGGTCCCCACACTCAGCTCCACTTCCATCCTTCCTCTGACACAGACCAGAGGCGGGCACCTATGCGTGGCTCTCTCTGAGTCAATAATTCATCAGCTGCCTCATGTGTCCCCCCCTGCGTCCTCTGTGAGCTCTGAGAGAGCAGTCTCTTCAAAAAGTGTTCCACATTCATAGTTTCATTTTTAACCATGTCTGTTTGCAGAGGAGAAAGGTCTGAAGCGTCTGGTGAAAGTTCAAATGATTCATCTAGTGGAAGATGAGGAGTTTCTGCCCAACGCTGTGATGGATCCTCTCTGGGAAAAACTCAAAAGTGATAATAGTTCAGACTTACAGTGGACTGACATATAATGATCACCTCTGCCATGTTCAGGCATAATTTTGAATTTGAGCAGTGTTACATTAAACCAATAAAAATAGCCATCTAAATTAAAGAGTGCTGTCTGCGGTTTGGTTTTTCTCAACACTCTGCAGTGAAGGAAGTAAACAAAGGCTCCACCACAGCTGAGCTCATCATCATATGTTGCAGAATGCGTCGCCCATGTGCAGACACATTTTTCAGGCTGAGCCACATGTGTGAAGCCAAAAAGATCATTAACACTGCCTGGCTTAAATAAAGGTCACACTCTAATATCTGCTTGGTCTGCCTTTAGCTTTGATTACAGCACACATTCACTCTGGCATTGTTTCAACAAGCTTCTACAATGTCATAGATGTATTTCCATCCAGTGTGTCATTAATGTTTCACCAAGATCTTGCATTGATGATGGTAGAGTCTGACCACTGCACAGTCTTCTCCAGAACATCCCAGAGATTCTCAATGGGGTTAAGGTCTGGACTCTGTGGGGGCCAATCCATGTGTGAAAAAGATGTCTCATGCTCCCTGAACCACTCTTTCACTTCCTCAGCCCCATGAATCCTGGCATTGTCATCTTGGAATATGGCTGTGCCATTAGGGAAGGGAAAAAAACATTGATGTTATAACCNACAGCACACATTCACTCTGGCATTGTTTCAACAAGCTTCTACAATGTCATAGATGTATTTCCATCCAGTGTGTCATTAATGTTTCACCAAGATCTTGCATTGATGATGGTAGAGTCTGACCACTGCACAGTCTTCTCCAGAACATCCCAGAGATTCTCAATGGGGTTAAGGTCTGGACTCTGTGGGGGCCAATCCATGTGTGAAAAAGATGTCTCATGCTCCCTGAACCACTCTTTCACTTCCTCAGCCCCATGAATCCTGGCATTGTCATCTTGGAATATGGCTGTGCCATTAGGGAAGGGAAAAAAACATTGATGTTATAACCTGCTCATTCAGTACATGGGTCAAAGACAAATAAGTATTGACAAATTGGAAAAAAATCTAATTGGCAAAAAATGCCCATTTAGCCACTTTCTATCACTTTCTATTTTCTAAACAGGGATCTGTTTTAAATTTTTAATTAACATTTTTCAGTGAATCACATGATTTCATGCGTGAAAAAAAAGTCCTTCCTGGATAAGGAAAAGCTGATTTAATGTAAATAATTGTTGGTGTTTTAAAGTTAATAGATAACAATAGCTCGTACTCAACAAACAGTTAATGCTCAGAAAACAACATTTTTCGGCACAATTTATGTAATTTCTTTAAAGATCCGGAAGGTTATGGAACATTTCTTTTTTACTGGTCTGTCTTATCATTTCATTCCTAAATCATTCAGCCTTGCTGTCTTTTTATCAAGATACTTATCCCTGACTTGTGGCCCTTAAAAGTCTTTGCCTCTCTTTATTAGGCAGTGACACATCTGAACCTTAAATATCAAAAACTGAACTCAAATCTACTACAATCTTATTTACCTGAACTGCCTCTGTATGGTTTGTATCATATTTTAGCATGATTATTGGTTCCTTTTTGGGCAATAACTTAACAAAATTCAGTGATAATGATCAGAGTTGCGATCGTTGAATACTGTGGGGGAAAAAAAACAATAAAAAATGTCATAAAGTCAAAAATACATCAAATTGATATGGAATAAAATATAAAATTGTCATGATAATGCCTAACAGTGTGTACCCACCAAAAGCGATGAAAATTTGTTGCGCGTCAATATTACATACAGTCAATCTAAAGCCGCAAGTTGACGCCCCCATCGGGGGCGTGGAGCGTCAAGCTTCAAGCTTCAAGCGTTCGAGCGTCTAGAGCAAAAAATCGCTCGAAGCTTGACGCTCGAGTTGAAATATTTGAACTTTTCCAGCGAGCGAGCGTTTTGTCGCGCCGGGACAGCCAATCAGCGTGGAGATCGTCACTGAGGCAGAGCGTTCCGGGGTTTCGGCGGACTTGCCAGTGTTTACAAAAACGGAGGGGCTAATCATCGCCGTTGCTGCTCACCCAGAGCTTTATGATGTGACCTGTCCTTTATATAAGGACATGCACATGAAGGATCGGGCCTGGGTGAGCATAAGCCAGGAGTTTGGAGAACCAAGTCAGTTTTTTTTTCTCTGTTTTGCTCGTATTGCATCACTGTTTTCAGTCTGTTGCACTAGCATGCTAACATGGCTAGCTTTACTGACGTACCGTCACCTCTCTTGTTCATTCAACAAAGGCAGCTTAGAATTAATCGATCTACGTGCATTATGTTTTCACAGTTGAAAAGTGTAAAAAAACATTGGAAGAGCCTCAGGGACATGTGCACAAAGGAGCGAAAAAAGCTCCCTAAGAGTGGGTCAGCAGCAGGGACAGGAAGAAAGTGGAGGTACCTGGGGGTCCTTTCTTTCCTCGACCCCTTTATTGCTCCACGAACATCAAGTGGAACATGGAGCAGGGGGTCGAGGAGGATTGGACCCTCCAGAGTAGGGAGTCGGTGGAAGGAGACAGCAGGCTCATCTCAGAGAGGTTTGTTTATAAAATACATCATCATGTAGGAGGATGCCTGCTGTCAGACTCAGCAAATGTATTAATTTTTCACAGCCTCAACTAATCAACAGTTCAAAAAGTGTTGTGGAGACTTGGTATTACTGTGGCTGAACTGTTTGATTTGAGTGTTTTATTAAGTATTTGTAAAATTCATACATTTTTGTCATAAATGCAAAAGAAGAATTTCCTGATGAGGAGGACGAGCCTGCTGTCACTTCCCCGGCCCCACCAGCTTCCCTGGCCCCACCGACTTCACCGGCCCCACCGACTTCCCCAACTCCCGGCCTTTCTTCGTCTGCCCCTGCTGCTGCCCCACCCTCACTGGTGACACCTCGGAGTGGTATGTACATGACAAATTTTGGTCTTTTTTTTCACATAAGGTGCACAGATGTTGCATCATCACACACATACAAATTGATTTTATGCATTGTGTTTCTTCGACATACAGGGAGGAAGAGAACCAGAAGAGTGCGGGAGGATGAGGACGCCAATGAGGAGATCCAGAGGTTGCTGCTCCAGGCTCTTCGGTCTCATCCTCCTGCACCACAGCCTCCCTGCTCCGAGGATCAATTATTCCTCGATAGCCTCGCTCCTTCCTTGGAGAGATTGGAGCCCCAAGTAAAGGCTCATGTGAAATTTCAAATTCACAAATAAATTTATGAAGCTGGCACAGTTGTGCTTAATCTGGACCCAGCCGAGTAGCTTATTAGCTCGTGGGGTACCAATCTCTGCAGGGAACGGGCTGGCTATCGAGGAATTGTGTACTTGTCCCCGAGGCTCTTCTGTTTTTATTTTTCTTTTTTTTAATTATTTTTATTTATTTAAGAATGAACTTTGTTTTGTAAATAAGAAATATTTTTTGTATCTATAATTATAATAATAAATATGTTGCTTTCATTGCTTTTGCTGTCTTTATCACATCTCTACAGACAAATATCAGACTAAAGATATATTATATAGGTAAATATGTTTATGAAAAAAGTCTATGAACATTTGAATTTAACACTGTAAAGCCCAACCCATCAAAAAATTGTCAGAAAATTCCATTTTTTTAAAAAAACTGAGATGTTTGTTTATCCAATAAACAAAACCAACAAAAGAATCTTGCTTTATCATGTCATTCATGATATATTTCTTGTATCACATTTGAAACACTGGGCAGGTTTGCAAACTATTCTTTCTATTTTATTCAAGTTTATTTGAGCAAATATGCATTCATTTCATGATTTTGGATGAAAAGGGGAGAGCCGGAGATGTTGAGTGGATGTTGAAGAAAGAGGAGTTGATGCAGAGGGCGAAAGGACAAAGAAGAATCCTGACCATTTCTACTGTGCAGGAGACAGCAGTGAGGAGGGTTGTGATGTTTTCAAAATGACAGCTGACATCAAAAGAACACAACAGAAATTGGTTTTGGCAGACACACTGCCGTCTAATCAGAAGAATGTTTTTGAAAACTCATTAGCTATGTTATTGTGTTTTATAAGTAAAAGATTATACACTTTTAAAAATTAATTACAACCTAATGGGCCTGTCACAATGACAAATTCTGCTGGATGATAATTGTGCTACAAATATTGTAGATATTGTTGTCTATATTATTTTTGCACAGTTTTTTAAATTTGTATAATGATAATATTTGGCACACTAGCAATTAAGTTTAATTTTTCAAGATTGGAATGTCTAAGCTTTAAAATGGCTCTATTTTAGAAGACAAATACACAGAGTGAACTCTCTTCTCTCATCCAGTGTGTTTGGTAGAGAGAGAGGAGGAGGAAAGGCAGCTTCTTCCTGCAATGATGACGCAACGATGACGCGGCGAGCGTGAAGCGTCGAGCGATTTGGGCATATTTGTACCAGCGTCAAAACTTGAGCGTCTAGAGTGACACGATTTCACTTGATGCGCGACTAAACTCACTTTAGACGCTTTTGGTGGGTACGCAGCCTAAAAAACTACATGCACTAACATAAATCTGCATGGATTAACATAACCATTCTGGATAACAGAGGACATGTCCTTGGTGACACAAGATTTTTGTTACCCAGGAAGGACAAAACAAACTATTTCCCTCTATAATCAGGCACTAACAAGGTCTGCTGTGTAAAAGTTTAACTTGATCTTCATCACCTCCATGTCATCTTTAACATGGAATAGGTTATTTCTACATATGTCAGCATCTTGAAACTTCATCAGCGTTATCCAGGAGGGCACAAGATTTAAGGACATATTGCACCAGTAACCAAAAAGGTCAAAATATCAACATTTCTGACATTTTTAGCACTTTTTTTGTTCTTCAAATTTAAGCCTCAGTAGCTCCTTAAATTTATCTTTTATAGAGAACAACCATGTGAGTAAGTACAGCAGAGAGAGTTGAGTACTGTAATGTGGTGTTTTAAAAACTTGTATGCATGTATTTTTAATACTATATTTATGCTTAGGACAACAGTAGGGAGCTCATGTGTGACTGCAGCACGAAGACCTCACTGAACACCAGGTTTCAGGCAGGACGTTTGCAGGATGTGACAATGGCAGATCAAAAGAGCAGGATTCCACAGGATGAATTCAAAGATTGGGGGACAGGACAACATCTCCATATATCAGTAGGAGGTGCTACTGTGTGCTATAGAGAATCAGATGACTACTGAGTGCTCCTTCCTCGAAGTCTTAAAGGGTCAAAGACAGTTAAGGAGTACCACAGAGAGTCAAACAGGTCTGTAGAGAGCAACACATGGCTTTAGAGTGCCACAATGTGGGTAAAAGAGAGATAAAAGTGGACTATAGAGAGTCAAGAGGGTTCTGGAGGGCTAAAAAAAAATCTACAGGGGTCTTAAGAGAGGAAAAAAGTCAACCTGAGACCTAAGAGACTCAAAAGAGGGCTAACAAATGCTATAAAGATCTACAGAGGGCTACACAAAGCAACAGAGGGCAATAAAGACCTAAAAAGAGATACACATTCTAGAGATCTTACAGTAATCGAAAAATGCAGCAGGTTTTAGAAAAGTATCAGTACCACAGAGCGATACGTCGGTCTACAGAAAGATACAAAGGGCTTAAAGGAGTCATGAGAGATACAGAATGATAGAGAGATCTACAGATGACTACAGAGAGATAAATGTCACTGGGTGTCTAGTTAGGTGTGTGTGTGTGTGTGTGTGTGTGTGTGTGTGTGTGTGTGTGTGTGTGTGCACACATGTGGCTGCTTGATTGTCACCTCTCTCTTGCGGCGCAGGTGTAATCGGGCACAGGTGTGGATAGTTTGGGGTCCCTCTCCTACACTCTTAAGTTTCAGGAGACGTAGATGAAGAGGAGAAGCCTGAGGAGCAGCTAAGCTGACGGGAGCAGACGCACACGGGAAAAGCTGGTGGTTAACTGCTGTGGGTGCGACGCTGCTGAAAGAAACTCTGTCTGTGAACGCTGCTGGAGAAGCGCTGGTGTTGGGCTGTGGCTGGACGGGGCCCCATGTTCAGGTTTTGGGGGCGGCATAGGAAGGAACGGTTCAGAGGCAGGCTTAGCTGCTGCTGTGACGGGAGGAGGGGCTGCTGCCCTGGGGGGACGAGTCACCACACAAGAGAGAGGCAAAAAAAGACCCACAGTGCAACAGGGAGAAGCCCTGGGTGAAAGGAGAGGGGTGGGGATACGTTCAACTCTTCCTCCAGACAAGTACCCCTCCATCCTCAATGCAACACTTGGACAAAACTTAGGATTTTAAGCATTTCAGCCAAATTATTTATGCACTAATTTTTGTCTTGCAAGAAAGAAAATCTATCCCTTAGAGTCTGTCCCAGCTGCCTGTAAACACACTGGTTAGCCGCCCCCCCCCCCTTAAAATAACACGTCTTGACACCTCTGTGATGTCCAATTGTAGGCCTGTCTCTCATTTGCCTTTTCTGTCATACCTGGCAAACAAGAGCTTCTCTGTGATGATTGGTGACCTCTGTTCTTCACGTGCTTCGCCTCGCTTGTGGAGTGCCACAGGGATCTATCCTGGGCCCTGTTCTGTTTTCATTGGTCATGCTACCTCTGGGTTCAATCATCATGGGACTCCCTAAGTTAAATCCCTGAAGTATCGTTTTATCTTTTTAATCTTTAAATGTATTTTAGACTTTTTAAAGAAGAATTTTTATTATATATTATATTGTATATTATATCCAAAACCGTCTCCTGGGGTCCGTTGCACAAAAGTAGGATTAAGATATCCAGGATGAATGCTTGAGCCTGGTTCAGTGAATCCAAAACAGGAGCAGCCAGGCTCAGTCGGTTGCACAAAGACAAAGCCGGGATGAACGGACACGGATTCATCAAGCCAGGTGAAACCAATCCTGGATCAATGCGCGCACCGGATTTGTTAAATAGACCCCGCCGTCGATCACAGATTCACCGATTCACCATGGCAACGAGAGCGGCGTCAGGGGCAGAAATCCTCATGGAGGCTTATGAGGAGGAAAAGGACCGATTAAAGAAGAAAGAAAACACCACCACAGCTATGAATCAACGACAGAAAGCGTGGAAAAGCACCGCCCAATGCGTAAGTAGTTCGCAAAGACGCACTCGGTTCTCCGAAATTTCACAATAATAATTTTAAAAATAAATAAAATTTAACGTCTCCGAAAACTGAGTTGTTTCTCTGATTGTGAGTGAGTTTAAATTTTGAGTGGAACTGACAAGAGATATGAGTGAAATATGCTGCTTCATCAGACTGTAAAATCGTATCTTTGCTCCTAATGCTGTTTAATTAGCGCCACGCACAAATACACATGCGCGCG
The DNA here is from genome assembly GCA_008086565.1 of Thalassoma bifasciatum. NCBI lineage: Eukaryota > Metazoa > Chordata > Actinopteri > Labriformes > Labridae > Thalassoma > Thalassoma bifasciatum. The sequence continues at coordinate 61,043 of RPOG01000941.1, forward strand.
CACACCCACACTCACACAGATACACAGAAACACACAGAGACGTTATATATATATATATATATATATATATATAGATAGATAGATAGATAGATAGATAGATAGATAGATAAAATCCCCCTCATGTGCCCCTGAAGGATTTTTTGTAAAGAAAATCCTTTTAATACTTTTACCTTAATGTTCAGGTAAACATGACTTTTTGATATTGATGAACTCTGTGCACTGTTTGTGATGTAAACTGATTTTAATAGTCTTCCTCTTATACTTGCAGATGTAAACCTGCCAGTCTTTTCTCCTGACATCCTTCACAGACCCCAGGAATCACAGCAGACCTACAATCAGGCCAGGGCGAGGGCCAAGGGTGAAATGACCTTTGACCCCCGAAGGCACGCTTTCACCACCTTCAAAACTAAGGGGTCAGCCTTGTGAGGGCATATGACATCACTGTGACATCACATCACTGTGGCCTGTGCTGTCCTACTCAGTGTGGTGGACCTGAAGAAGGGGAGGACCCCCAGAACACCATCACACATGGACTGAGACAATCCTGTCTCCTCCCTGATGACCACAGTGGTCGATGGTCAGGGACCAGTACGTGTTACATTATTTTACTCACCAAGCATCTTTTGAATTTAGTCAGATATGTTGTGCAGCGGCACAGACAGGTGCTATTAATTTCAGTTAAATATGGCCTTCATCCCCACAGGAAGTTATTTATTTTATCCAATTTAAATTGATTTGGCCTCTCATGATGTTTGTTGTTTACTGTGTGTAAGCAGGGAGGTTACAGCATTATTTATTTGTCCGTTCATTTGTGTGTGGATTTGTCCTGCATTTATTTTAATGTGAAGACGTGGATGTATTATATAGAGATATTTGAATGTGTAGTTATTCTTATATTCTGTAATATGCTTTAAATTTGTGCTTTCTGTCTTGTTGTGTCACTTTGTGAGTTCACTTTTGAAAAGAGATGATGGTTTACCTGCTTTGATTTATCCTTATTCAATAAAGGAATATCTAGTTACACTTCACTGTGCAGTTTTACTTATTTATTTTTAAAGTGAATAAGTAAGTAAATTATTGATCATAAATGTTTAGATGATGACAGTGGGTCTAGTAGATTGTGAAAACATTGTGTAGTGGACATTGAAATAACTACTGGCTCAGATTTATAGTAGCTACTGACTGAGATGAGGGATGAGATTAAATAGATCCTGGAACTTAGCCTGGTCTGGAGCAGGCTAGCTCCTCTGGATAAATCTCCATGGTAACTTAGGTCAAAACATATCCCACTTCCCACTATCCTAGTTTTGTGCAACCGGATCAAGGATAAGTTGAGCCAGGATAACCAAGATATCCCAGCTTAATCCCTTATCCTAGTTTTGTGCAACAGGCCCCTGGTATTTTTTGTGGTAGAGTTATTTATCTGATCCTCCTCTACTCATTAGGTGACAATAAAGACGATAACTGGAGAGAGATACAGATGATGACGAAGAAATACAGATGATTAAAGAGGAAAACAGAGGATTACATAGAGATGAAAATAAAAACAGAAAAACACAGATGAATACAGAGAGAAACAGATGACAACAAAGAGATACAGATGACAACAAGGAGATACAGATGACAACAAAGAGAAACAGATGACAACAGAGAGAAACAGATGACAAGGAGATACAGATGACAACAGAGAGAAACAGATGACAACAAAGAGAAACAGATTACAACAGAAAGATACAGATGGTTATGGAGAGATACAGAGAGATGTAGATGCTTTTAGAGTCCAGAGAGCTGCAGAAGATTTCAGAGATAGGGTGACCTCACATCCTCATTGTCTTCCTTCTTTTTGGTGGAAAAATTATGCCAGGGGTATTCTATAAAATTAACCAAAATGTTGCTGTGTTTTTCTCAGCCTGTTCCACGGATCATTGATGTTTATTGCACTCAAAGCTGCACTGAGCTACTAACATTGGACTGATGCACCAACCTGTTGAGATGTCATGCAGGAAAACATGAAACTCTGACTGTTTGTGCTGCACTCTTAGACAGAAAATGCTGGAGTACAAATGCATTTTTACCGACCAACTTCGGGAATGTAGTTCTCCTCTTTTCCTTGTGAAACTGACAGGTGGGAGGCGCCATTAACCATCTGCAAAGCTTTTATCATCTGAGCATTTTAAAGCCTCAAATCTATATCCAACAATTATTTAGACTTTAAGGCACTGAAGCTTGAAGTGAGGCGTTTTTATGGAAGCCAATTTTAGCTGGTCAAAATAAAAATCATAAACTTTGCTTTACCAGGATTTTTTCAGCCCATAGCAGGTCTGAATTTTAAGATAAAAAGTAAAAATTTTGAACTGAGTCAAAATCTTGAGGACAAACCTAAAATTATAACAAAAAAAGTCAGAATTTTGAGATGAGTCAAATATTTGAAATAAGTCAAAATTTTGGGAAGAAAAGGAAAAAAGATCAAGAATAAAAGTTGAAATATTGAGATAAAAAAAGCCTAAATCTATTGATGTCAATTTTATGAAAAACAAAGTCTCAATTTTCAGATAAAAAGTGAAAATTTAGAGACAAAGCCAAAAGTAGGCAGTTAAAGTCGAAATGTTTGACTTTTTATTCAATTTATTTGAATCTTTATCTCAAAATTTCAATTGATTATGGGTAAAAAAATTAAAAAGCCAATTTTCCAAATCATATTTTCAACTGGGGTTCCTACATCGTATGAAATGTTCCTTCAAACAGTAAAGGATTTAATGTTTTAAATTCATGTTTGGGTTATGAAGCTACTTTGTCCTCTTTGAGGATCTTTGGGGGGGTGGGTGTCACTCTTTGGGCTGAAGAATAAACTCACCCTAGATTACTCATTTGTGTCAGATTGCTGAACGTAACTGACGGCAGTGATGTGCTGTGAGATATGGCCGGGCAGGGGGCGGACTGATCTGACCCCCCCCCCCCCCCCCCCCCCCTCGACACTCCCCTGGGGCCGCGCCTCCCCCCGGGCGCACTGACCGGAACGAGGAGCGCGCTGCGCCGTCCGAGCGCACTTTTCCTCACATATGAGCAGAGTTTCCAGCTTCTTCTCTGGCTGTTTTTTCTGCGGCTGCTGTCGGTCTGTGGGGGATCCATGCTCAGGGTCTGAGAGGGTCTGAGGACAGAATGGAGCCCGCTTTTTGCTGCATCATGTGATTCTTTAAAGGGACATTTTCCCGAGCATGAAGTGGGACTGCTGTGGGAGAAACGGGAGCGGACGGAGAGAAGGAACAGCTCGGTGTGAGTCTTCAGGTATGGACTTTCAGATCTAAACGGGCTCAGGGTGGGAACTTCTGCTCTGAGTGAAAGAAGGACAAACGCTCCTGTAGATGATGAAGTGTTTCACTACAATCATGTCTTCATTGTTTGAATTTTGCAGCTCTCTAAGATGAGTTGTTTTATCGCGAGCTGTGTGGATGGATAAATACCCAACATCTGAATTCTTCCTTGTGTGTGTTTTCTACCAGGAGCGAAGTGCGTTACAGCCACTGAATCAGACTGATGTAGGCAGAAATTCTTCAGAAGAGTTCCTCAAAGTGTGGCAGGGAAGAAACAGAGCAGAAACTCAACACTCCGGTACAGAAGAGAGTTTCAGGTTTGTGTCTGGATGAAGTTATTGTAGTTAAAAGATTTTATCCAACACTGCTCCTTCTGAACCACCAGAGGTTTCTGCTAACATGGAAATACTTACAGAGGTGGATTTACTGTATCAGCAGGAATGTGTGTGTAAGTGTGTGTGTACATGTATGTCTGTGTGTGTGTGTGTGAACATATGTCTGTGTGTGTACATATATGTCTGTGTGTGTGTCTGTGTAAGTGTGTGTGTACATGTCTATGTGTGTCTGTGTAAGTGTGTGTGTACATATATGTCTGTGTGTGTGTGTCTGTGTAAGTGTGTGTACATATGTCTGTGTGTGTGTGTGTGTGTGTGTGTGTGTGTGTGTGTGTGTGTGTGTGTGTGTGTGTGTGTGTGTGTGTGTGTGTGTGTGTGTGTGTGTGTGTGTGTATGTGTGTGTGTGTGTGTGTGTGTGTGTGTGTGTTTGTGTGTGTGTGTGTGTGTGTGTGTGTGTGTGTGTGTGTGTGTGTGTGTGTGTGTGTGTGTGTGTGTGTGTGTGTGTGTGTGTGTGTGTGTGTGTGTGTGTGTGTGTGTGTGTGTCTGGATATGTGTGTGATTATGTGTAAGTGTGTGTGTGCATATATGTCTGTGTGTGTGTCTGTGGAAGTGTCAAAGTGTGTGTGTGTGAATGTGTGTGTCTGGATATGTGTGTATGTGTGTGTGTGTGTGTGTGTGTAAGTGTGTGTCTGTGTAAGTGTGTGTGTACATATATGTCTGTGTGTGTGTGTGTGTCTGTGTAAGTGCCTGTATGTATCTAAATGTGTGTGTCTGTTTATGTGTGTGTGTACATATATGTCTGTGTGTGTGTCTGTGTAGGTGTCTGTATGTGTCTAAGTGTGTGTGTGCGTGTGGCTATGTTACTGTGTAAATGTGTGTGTCTGTTTGTGTGTGTGTGTATATGACTCTGTGTGTGTGTGTGTGTGTGTGTGTATATACACTAAAAGTTCCCTTTGTCTTGAAGGTTCTTGTGTGTGTGTGTTTCAGATGTTTTCAGATAAGAAGAGCAGCTCATCAAACCCTCAGAAAGTAAAGTCAGTCCCTCCTGTCTTTGTGCTGCTCTGTGAACCACGACAGTGCTGAGCGTCGTCTGCTCCATCACTTCTTCATGAGCCTTCAGAGTCTTTAGAGTCTTCAGAGTCTTCAGAGCCTTCAGAGCCTTCAGAACCTTCAGAGCCTTCAGAGTTATCAGAGTCTTCAGAGCCTTCAGAGTCTTCAGAGTCTTCAGAGTCTTCAAAACCTTCAGAACCTTCAGAGCCTTCAGAGTCTTCAGAGTCTTCAGAGTCTTCAAAACCTTCAGAGCCTTCAGAACCTTCAGAGCCTTCAGAGTTATCAGAGTCTTCAGAGCCTTCAGAGTCTTCAGAACCTTCAGAACCTTCAGAGCCTTCAGAGTCTTCAGAACCTTCAGAGTCTTCAGAACCTTCAGAGTCTTCAGAGCCTTCAGAACCTTCAGAGCCTTCAGAGCCTTCAGAGTCTTTAGAGTTATCAGAGCCTTCAGAGTCTTTAGAGCCTTCAGAGCCTTCAGAACCTTCAGAGATGATCTTACATGCTCTTTGTTTTTCATCTCTCTAACACCAGAATGAAAATAAGATGTAGTCCACACATCCAGCGAGTCAGACACAGGTGTGTCCTGCTCTCTCTGTCTCTGCTGGCTGTCTGTCTGCTCAAAGTGGTTTACATCAAGGTCAACGTAAAAGGTGGCGTCTACCTTGAGCCGTACGGAATCACCGGCAGCTGGTCCGGAAACCACCGAGGGTATGACGTCAACTGCTCTGCCATCTACGAGCTGGACCCGGTGGAGATCGGTAAGGCTCTGGAAATAAAACATAAAGTGATTGTTGAACTGGACGACGAGAGGACGGTGAGTCTCACTGCAGACTGTGAGGTATTTCACAGAGCCCGGGGTTATCATGAAGTCCCCGTGTCAGACGCTGAGCGGAGCTTCCCACTGGCTTATTCTCTGGTGGTGCATAAGAATGTGCCCATGGTGGAGCGGATCCTCCACGCCATTTACGCTCCTCACAATATTTACTGCATTCACTACGACCAGAAGTCTTCTCCAGGGTTTGTGAAGGCCGTTAAAAACCTGGCCCGGTGCACATCTAATGTCTTCATTGCCTCAAAACTGGAATCTGTGGAATACGCTCACATCAGCAGGCTGAACGCTGACCTCAACTGTCTCTCTGACCTGCTTAGCTCAGAGGTCAAGTGGAGGTATGTCATCAACCTGTGTGGTCAGGACTTCCCTTTGAAAACCAACTACGAGCTGGTGATGGAGCTGAGGCAGCTGAACGGCAGCAACATGTTGGAGTCCAGTCGACCCAGCGAACTAAAGAAACAACGCTTCAGCTTCTCACACGAGCTGAGAAATGTCCCGTACGAGTACAGGCGAATCCCCGTTAGAACCGCCACAACCAAACAGGCTCCGCCCCCTGGTATCGAGGTGTTCATTGGCAGCGCGTACTTCGTCCTGTCTCGCGAGTTTGTGGATCACATCAGCAGCAGCGCCGTGGTGAAAGACTTCTTGTTGTGGTCTGCTGACACATACTCACCTGATGAACACTTCTGGGCCACCCTGGTCCGGCTCCCCGGGGTCCCCGGACACATTCCCAGGTCAGAGGCGGACATCACCGACCTGAGGAGCAAAACAAGACTTGTCAAGTGGAACTACTTAGAGGGAAGTCTTTACCCAGCATGCACCGGTACACACATGAGGAGTGTCTGTATCTATGGAGCAGCTGAACTGCGCTGGCTGCTAAACTTTGGACACTGGTTTGCAAACAAGTTTGACCCTAAGGTGGACCCGATCCTGATCAGGTGTTTGGAGGAGAAGCTGATGGAGAAACGTCAGAGAGCTGAAACGTGACGAGAGCGAAGGAGAGTGGAGGAGAGTAATAAGAGTGAAGGAGAGAAAAAAGGGTGAAGAAAAGTGAAGGACAGTGAAGGAGAGTAAGGAGGATGAAAGAGAGTGAAAGACGGGAGACAAGTGAAGGAGAGTGTTCACATATTTATTGTGTAAAGTTGCAGGATTCTTACTCATACTGATGTTCATTTGGTTTCTCTCCCAGCCTCTGAGATAATTTATTTTTTGTTTTTGTTTTGTCAGTGTTTTTCTTTGGATGAACAGGGGTCCATCTCACAAAGCAGGTCAGAGTCTATTAACCCTGAAATGAGGGAAACTCTGAATTTTCTGTTTCAGAAAGTGAGGTAACTCAAACAGAGAAAGAGGGGAAACTCCAGCCTGTTTCACAGAGAGAGGTAACTTCAGCTCTTGGTCAGTTACCGTAGTAACAGACTCTGTGAAACTATCCTGGTCTGGACCAGGTTTTGTCAATGAACCTGGAGTTTCTCTCTGTCTCCGCCCTCTGTCAATCAGACACGATATTTGATTTCCTCATTCTTTCAGTCAGCCGGCGAGTTTTGGCGTAACACGGCTCTGCTGTCTGTTATTTAGGAAACATACAAGTCCACTTTTGTCACAAACATAGTATGTCCTTTTAAAAATGACCCTGTTGATGAAGGTGCAGCATTACTGCGCAGGGAATTTCATGTTTTGCGGGAGATTGTCATCAGACCGCGCAGAGATGTTCTGACATTTCCTGACAATTATCTTTATAAATATTACCATTTCACATCACAGTCCATCATTTACAGACACGACTTAATCTGTCTTTACATTTGTAACATTACCAGCCGTAGTCATGCTCTAACATCCCAGCAGATATTGCACATTGCGCTCCCATTTTTGTAAATGGCAGTTTTTTGTATAATATCGAGATGCATGGGCTTGAGCAAGGCAGCTGTATGCAGGTTGTCAGAGGTGGAGGTGCAGGAGCACCACCCGTTTTACTGGCATCTGCTTCTTTCTGTTTGCTGAGCAGAAGTCTGTGTTGGTTTAAAAAGGATTAATTATTTAACAGAACCTGATACATATGAGAAGACATTTATGTGTGTAAACAGCATTATGATGGAGATAAAACTACTGCACAGTCAAAAAGCCACATAATATTTATTTTACAATATAAAACATGATCAAAATGAGGTAAACCTGTGAGATTATATGGAGGTCTCACCTGTTGGAACAATGTTCTTATATTTCATCTTAAGTTGCAGCCAAGTGCACTTCTCCCCCGCAGGATTGCACCTAAATTAAATAAATGAATGATCTACATTCAGCAGTTTTCCCTGTGATATTACTGTGATTGCAGGACTACATCTAAACTTACGTATTGACCAGAGCAGCGATGTTCTCTCACAGTCTCCCTCTCTGTTGCAGCTGCTGTGGTGTTGCACTTTTTCCTGAAAACACGTTAAAATTTGCCTTATGATTTCGAGCTCTAATGGGGTAAAAAAACGCCGCCCTCCACTTCCCCATTGCCGTAATGACTCATTGAATCGGGGCTCCACTAATGCTGTCTTTTTACAGCGGGGGCGCATGGACTTAACTTGAGGTGAAACTACTCCAAGTTGATCAAACAAACTCAAATCAGCTGTTCTGGAACAGAAAACTCAGAGTTCAGGGTTAGACTCAGAGTTTGTTGAACCTGCTTTGTTAAACGGACCCCAGGAAGCAGAGAGCGAGTCCTTTGTTGCATACACGAACAGAACCCCCAAAGAGACCCCATCCTGCAGACAAACAGCCTGGGAACTGTGGTGCTCCGCTGACACTGAGCGCAGAAAAAGCAGTGTGTGTGTGTGTTTGTGTTTGTGTGTTTGTGTGATGGAGGTTGCCCAGTTGTTACACAGTGCTGAGTTCCTGTGTTTTTAGAGTAATGACAGCAGTGCCTATATATCCCAGGATGCACTACAGCCCTGGTACTTGTGCTGTTTCTTCAGTCAAACACTGTCTCTTATAAAATGAAAAACAAAATCTGTGATAATAAGTTTGTTTCTTAATCAGCCAGTCAAACACTGCTGAACCTTCCTTTGTACAGAGCTGCCACCTCTCTTCTTTTTAAGCCCAGGCTCAGTCCTTGTTGAGTTCTTGATAAGTCCTAGTTGAGTCCTGGTTTATTCCTTGTTGTGGTCTCTTTGACCCTCATTTTAGTCCATTTTGAGCCCTACGGTTCTACAATTTCATTTAGCATGTGCTTTTGTCCAAAGTGACCTACAACACGATTCAAGAATTTAGTCCGGAAGAAAAACCTCAGTGAGCGCAAGAAAGTTCTTCCCGTTTGCTTGGCCACAGATGCCGCCATTTATTGAAAGAGGATGTGCCTTTTTTTATGAATAACAAATAATACAGCCAACAGAAAACACAACTGTTTATTCAATCGCAACAACACTGTTTAACATCTGACAACAGTCATTATTCAGTGCTAAATATTCACCAAGGGCTACATCTGAGACTTTCTGGTTCATTCTTTCCATGAGGAAAAAAGCAGAAGAATCAGATAAAGTGCCTAAATGTTCCCTGAACACATGAGTCTTCAGACGTCTCTTGAAGTAAAAAGGACTCTGTGGGTCGTATGGAGTAGGGTAGTTCATTCCACCTTTTGGGAACAAGAAAGGAGAAGAGTCTGAAATTTAGAGTTCCACTGGGCTGGGAGAACCAGGCGTCTCTCACAGACAGAGCACAGCGGGCCAGAGGGAGTGTAGACCTGGATGAGGGAGTCCAGGTAAGCTGAAGCTGTTCTTCTCACTCTTTTGTCAGCCAGAAGAAGAGCTTTGAATTTGATTGGAGCTTCCACTGGGAGCCAGTGAGGAGAGATTAACAGCAGGATGACCGGTGCTGTTTGGGGCTGGTAGGAGTCGATGTGTGAAATCACAAGAGCCTGTACCAGAAGCTGTGAGGCCTGTTGTGTCAGGAAGAATCTGATCCTCCTGATATCATAGAGGTACAACCACAAGACCCAACTATAAGGGCCACATGAATCTTCAATGCGAAATGGCNGAGAAGAGTCTGAAATTTAGAGTTCCACTGGGCTGGGAGAACCAGGCGTCTCTCACAGACAGAGCACAGCGGGCCAGAGGGAGTGTAGACCTGGATGAGGGAGTCCAGGTAAGCTGAAGCTGTTCTTCTCACTCTTTTGTCAGCCAGAAGAAGAGCTTTGAATTTGATTGGAGCTTCCACTGGGAGCCAGTGAGGAGAGATTAACAGCAGGATGACCGGTGCTGTTTGGGGCTGGTAGGAGTCGATGTGTGAAATCACAAGAGCCTGTACCAGAAGCTGTGAGGCCTGTTGTGTCAGGAAGAATCTGATCCTCCTGATATCATAGAGGTACAACCACAAGACCCAACTATAAGGGCCACATGAATCTTCAATGCGAAATGGCCATCAGTCCGTCCTGGTTGAGGTATTGTTGAGTCTTTGTTGAACCCGGGTTAGGCCCCAAGTCTTGCTCGAGTCCTGGTTGAATATTGGTGGTGTCTTGTTTGGTTCCTTGTGAAGTCCTGGGGTCCGTTGCAGAAAAATGTAGGATTAAGATATCCAGGATGAATGCTTGAGCCTGGTTCAATGAATCCAAAACAGGAGCACCCAGGCTCAGTCGGTTGCACAAAGACTAAGCCAGGATGAACGGACACGAATTCATCAAGCCAGGTGAAACCAATCCTGGATCAATCACTGGCTTTGTTAAATAGACCCCGCCGTCGATCACAGATTCACCGATTCACCATGGCAACGAGAGCGGCGTCAGGGGCGGAAATCCGGAAAAGGACCGACTAAAGAAGACAGACAACACCACCAAGGCTATGAATCAACGGCAGAAAGCGTGGAAAAGTACCGCCCTAATGCGTAAGTAGTGCGCAAAAACGCACTCGGTTCTCTGAAGTTTCACTACAATAATTTAAAAAAAAAAATTTAACGTCTCCGAAAAACTGAGTTGTTTCTCTGATTGTGAATGAGTTTAAATTTTGAGTGGAACTGACAACAGATATGAGTGAAATATGCTGCTTCATCAGACTGTAAAATCGCATCTTTGCTCCTAATGCTGTTTAATTAGCGCCACGCACACATACACATGCGCGCGCACACTCACACAGACACACAGACACGTTTTATATATATATAGATAGATAGATAGATGGATGGATAGATAGATAGATAGATAGATAGATAGATAAAATCCTCCTCATGTGCCCCTGAAGGATTTTTTGTAAAGAAAATCCTTTTAATACTTTTACCTTAATGTTCAGGTAAACATGACTTTTTGATATTGATGAACTCTGTGCACTGTTTGTGATGTGAACTGATTTTAATAGTCTTCCTCTTATACTTGCAGATGTGAACCTGCCAGTCTTTTCTCCTGACATCCTTCACAGACCCCAGGAATCACAGCAGACCTACAATCAGGCCAGGACGAGAGCCAAGGGTGAAATGACCTTTGACCCCCGAAGGCACGCTTTCACCATCTTCAAAACTTAGGGGTCAGCCCTGTGAGGACATATGACATCACTGTGACATCACATCACTGTGGCCTGTGCTGTCCTACTCAGTGTGGTGGACCTGAAGAAGGGGAGGACCCCCAGAGCACCATCACACATGGACTGAGACAATCCTGTCTCCTCCCTGATGACCACAGTGGTCGATGGTCAGGGACCAGTACATGTTACATTATTTTACTTACCAAGCATCTTTTGAATGTAGTCAGATATGTTGTGCAGCGGCAGAGACAGGTGCTATTAATTTCAGTTAAATTTGGCCTTCATCCCCAGAGGAAGTTATTTATTTTATCCAATTTAAATGGATTTGGCCTCTCATGATGTTTGTTGTTTACTGTGTGTAAGCAGGGAGGATACAACATTATTTATTTGTCTGTTCATTTGTGTGTGGATTTGTCCTGCATTTATTTCAATGTGAAGACGTGGATGTATTATATAGAGATATTTGAATGTGTGGTTAATCTTATATTCTGTAATATGCTTTAAATTTGTGCTTTCTGTCTTGTATTTTCACTTTGTGAGTTCAGTTTTGAAAAGAGATGATGGTTTACCTGCTTTGATTTATCCTTATTCAATAAAGGAACATCAAGTTACACTTCACTGTGTATTTTTACTTTTTTATTTATAAAGTGTATAAGTAAATAAATTATTTATCATAAATGTTTAGATGATGACAGTGGGTCTAGTAGAATGTGAAAACGTTGTGTAGTGGACACTGAAATAACTACTGGCTCAGATTTGTAGTGGCTACTGACTGAGATGAGGGATGAGATTAGATAGATCCTGGAACTTATCCTGGTCTGGAGCAGGCTAGCTCCTCAAGCTAAATCTCCATGGTAACTTAGGTCAAAACATATCCCACTTCCCACTATCCTAGTTTTGTGCAACCGGATCATGGATAAGTTGAGCCAGGATAACCTAGATATCCCGGCTTAATCCCCTATCCTAGTTTTGTGCAACAGGCCCCTGGTTTAGTAATGTCTGAGTTTTGTTGATTCCTGGTGGGGTCCTGTTTTGTCTTTCATGTTTTCTGATTTTGTGGCATGTTTGAGAAAGAAGATAGCTCAGGGGTTGAGAAGAACAAAAGCCAAGACACTCCCCGTGAATGCACCCTGTACCCAAACATCGACACAAATGAATGTTTAAAGGTGTGCCCCTGGTCTGGGTCATATCATGTTCATGCAGGCTGCAATAAGAAGCACCTTCAGTATCAACTTTAAACTGATTCAAACAGCAACCGGGAGCGGTGTGGGGTTAATTACCCTGCTCAAGGACACTTCAGCACATGGACAGCTGACACTCAATTTTGATGTATGTGATGTCCAGTTCATCAAAAAAAAGATTCATGTTCATATTGTTTGGCTCCACGTATTTCTGATCCTCTAACCTATTTCTCTGCTCCACTTCATAACTTTAATCCAGGCTATTTTCTCCTCTAATGTGGTTTTTGAACTACATATGTTATTATAGCACATTTTCACATCATGATGAATTTGTGTTTCTCTTTATGTGTTTCTCTTTGTTTGTGTGTGTGTGTGTGTGTGTGTGTGTGTGTCTGTGTGTCTGTGTGTCTGTGTCTGTGTCTGTTTGTGTGTGTCTGTGTGTGTGTGTGTGTGTGTTTCCCTGACTGCAGTCCCAGAGGAGGACAGTATCATGAATGGACGGATCAGATTCGGGACATCAAGTAGCAGTGAGCAGTGACGGACCGTCTTAAGTCTCCCGAAAAAACTCCTACTTTATGTATTAGTTACAGCACAAACACACACACAAACGCACTGAACACACAAACACACACACTTACCTCACAGACACACACACACACACACATATACTCACACACAAACACACATTCACACATTCACACACACAAACAAAAGTGAAGGAGATTTAGTGATCTCATAGAGTCAAGGTAGGAGGATAAAAACAGCCAGCAGAAAATGAATTAAGGCAAATTCATTCATAGGTTTGTGTGTCTTTAGGATCATGTTTATGTAGTTCATGTGTCTGTAGGTCCATGTTTATGAAGTTCATGTGTCTGTAGGTCCATGTGTCTGTAGGTTCATTTGTCTGTAGGTTCACTTGTCTGTAGGTACATGTGTCTGTAGGTCCATGTTTCTGTGGGTTAATGTGTCTGTAGGTCCATGAGTCCGTGGTTAATGTGTCCGTAGGTCCAAATGTCTGGTGGTTCATGTGTCTGTAGGTACTTGTGTCTGTGGGTGAATGTGTCTGTAGGTTCATGTGTCTGTGGGTTAATGTGTCTGTAGGTTCATGTGTCTATAGGTCCATGTGTCTGTGGTTAATGTGTCCGTGGTTAATGTGTCTGTAGGTTCATGTGTCTGTGGTTAATGTGTCTGTGGGTTCATGTGTCTGTAGGTCCATGTGTCCGTGGTTAATGTGTCTGTAGGTTCATGTGTCTGTGGGTTAATGTGTCCGTAGGTAAATGTGTCTGTAGTTCCATGTGTCCGTGGTTAATGTGTCTGTAGGTTCATGTGTCTGTGGGTTATTGTGTCTGTGGGTAAATGTGTCTGTAGGTCCATGTGTCCGTGGTTAATGTGTCTGTAGGTTCATGTATCTGTGGTAAATATGTCTGTAGGGTAATGTGTCTGTAGTTCCATGTGTCCGTGGTTAATGTGTCTGTAGGTTCATGTGTCTGTGGGTTAATGTGTCTGTGGGTAAATGTGTCTGTAGGTCCATGTGTCCGTGGTTAATGTGTCTGTAGGTTCATGTATCTGTGGTAAATATGTCTGTAGGGTAATGTGTCTGTTGGTTCATGTGTCCGTGGTTAATGTGTCTGTAGGTTCATGTGTCTGTGTGTCAATGTGTCTGTAGGTCCATGTGCCTGTAGGGTAAATGTTTCTGCATGTTAATGTGTCTGTAGGTCCATGTGTCTGTGGGTTAATGTGTCTGTGGGTTAATTTGTCTGCAGGTCCATGTGTCTGTGGGTAAATGTGTCTATAGGTTAATGTGTCTGTAGGTCCATGTGTCTCTGGGTTAATGTGTCTGTAGGTCCATGTGTCTGTGGGTTAATGTGTCTGTGGATAAATGTGTCTTTAGGTCCATGTGTCCGTGGTTAATGTGTCCCTGGTTAATGTGTCTGTAGGTTCATGTGTCTGTGGTTAATGTGTCTGTGGGTGAATGTGTCTGTAGGTCCATGTGTCCGTGGTTCATGTGATTGTAGGTTCATGTGTCTGTGGGTTAATGTGTCCGTAGGTAAATGTGTCTGTAGTTCCATGCGTCCGTGGTTAATGTGTCTGTAGGTTCATGTGTCTGTGGACTAATGTGTCTGTGGGTAAATGTGTCTGTAGGTCCATGTGTCTGTGGTTAATGTGTCTGTAGGTTCATGTATCCGTGGTAAAACTGTCTGTGGGTAAATGTGTCTGTAGTTCCATGTGTCCACGGTTAATGTGTCTGTAGGTTCATGTATCTGTGGTAAATATGTCTGTAGGTTCATGTGTCTGTGTGTAAATGTGTCTGGGGGTAAATGTTTCTGCATGTAAATTGTCTGTTGGTTCATGTGTCTGTGGTTAATGTGTCTGTAGGTTCATTTGTCTGTGTGTAAATGTGTCTGTGGGTAAATGTTTCTGCATATTAATTGTCTGTTGGTTCATGTGTCTGTGGGTTTATGTGTCTGTAGGTTCATGTGTCTATGGGTTAATGTGTTTGTGGGTAAATGTGTCTGTAGGTCCATGTGTCCGTGGTTAATGTGTCTGTTGGGAAAATGTGTCTGTAGGTTCATGTGTCTGTGTGAATATGTCTGTAGGGTAATGTGTCTGAAGGTTCATGTGTCTGTGGTTAATGTGTTTGTTCATACGTCTGTTGGTCCATGTGATTGTAGGTTCATGTGTCTGTGGGTGAATGTGTCTGTAGGTTCATGTGTCTGGGGGTAAATGTTTCTGCATGTTAATTGTCTGTTGGTTCATGAGTCTGTGGTTAATGTGTCTGTAGGTTCATGTGTCAGTGTGTAAATGTGTCTGTGGGTAAATGTTTCTGCATATTAATTGTCTGTTGGTTCATGTGTCTGTGGTTTATGTGTCTGTAGGTTCATGTGTCTGTGGGTTATTGTGTCTGTGGGTAAATGTGTCTGTAGGTCCATGTGTCCGTGGTGAATGTGTCTGTAGGTTCATGTATCTGTGGTAAATATGTCTGTGGGTAAATGTGTCTGTAGTTCCATGTGTCTGTGGTTAATAAGTCTGTAGGTTCATGTGTCTGTGGGTTAATGTGTCTGTGGGTAAATGTGTCTGTAGGTCCATGTGTCCGTGGTTAATGTGTCTGTAGGTTCATGTATCTGTGGTAAATATGTCTGTAGGGTAATGTGTCTGTANGGGTAAATGTGTCTGCATATTCATTGTCTGTTGGTCCATGTGTCTGTGGGTTAATGTGTCCGTGGGTTAATGTGTCTGTAGGTCCATGTGTCTCTGGGTTAATGTGTCTGTAGGTCCATGTGTCTGTGGGTTAATGTGTCTGTGGATAAATGTGTCTATAGGTCCATGTGTCCGTGGTTAATGTGTCCCTGGTTAATGTGTCTGTAGGTTCATGTGTCTGTGGTTAATGTGTCTGTGGGTGAATGTGTCTGTAGGTCCATGTGTCCGTGGTTCATGTGATTGTAGGTTCATGTGTCTGTGGGTTAATGTGTCCGTAGGTAAATGTGTCTGTAGTTCCATGCGTCCGTGGTTAATGTGTCTGTAGGTTCATGTGTCTGTGGAGATTACACAGACACCCATTTACACAGACATCCAGGTACACAGACACCAATTACACAGACATCCAAGTACATAGTGTGGTAAAACTGTCTGTGGGTAAATGTGTCTGTAGTTCCATGTGTCCATGGTTAATGTGTCTGAAGGTTCATGTATCTGTGGTAAATATGTCTGTAGGTTCATGTTTCTGTGTGTGAATGTGTCTGTGTGTAAATGTGTCTGGGGGTAAATTGTCTGTTGGTTCATGTGTCTGTGGTTAATGTGTCTGTAGGTTCATTTGTCTGTGTGTAAATGTGTCTGTGGGTAAATGTTTCTGCATATTAATTGTCTGTTGGTTCATGTGTCTGTGGTTTATGTGTCTGTAGGTTCATGTGTCTATGGGTTAATGTGTTTGTGGGTTAATGTGTCTGTAGTTCCATGTGTCCGTGGTTCATGTGTCTGTAGGTTCATGTGTCTGTGGGTTAATGTGTCTGTGGGTAATTGTGTCTGTAGGTCCATGTGTCCGCGGTTAATGTGTCTGTAGGTTCATGTATCTGTGGTAAATATGTCTGAAGGGTAATGTGTCTGTAGGTTCATGTGTCTGTGGGTGAATGTGTCTGTGTGTAAATGTGTCTGGGGGTAAATGTTTCTGCATGTAAATTGTCTGTTGGTTCATGTGTCTGTGGTTAATGTGTCTGTAGGTTCATGTGTCAGTGTGTAAATGTGTCTGTGGGTAAATGTTTCTGCATATTAATTGTCTGTTGGTTCATGTGTCTGTGGTTTATGTGTCTGTAGGTTCATGTGTCTGTGGGTTAATGTGTTTGTGGGTAAATGTGTCTGTAGGTCCATGTGTCTGTGGGTTAAATTGTCTGTGGATAAATGTGTCTATAGGTCCATGTGTCCGTGGTTAATGTGTCCCTGGTTAATGTGTCTGAAGGTTCATGTGTCTGTGGTTAATGTGTTTGTTCATACGTCTGTTGGTCCATGTGATTGTAGGTTCATGTGTCTGTGGGTGAATGTGTCTGTAGGTTCATGTGTCTGGGGGTAAATGTTTCTGCATGTTAATTGTCTGTTGGTTCATGAGTCTGTGGTTAATGTGTCTGTAGGTTCATGTGTCTGTGTGTATATGTGTCTGTGGGTAAATGTTTCTGCATGTTTATTGTCTGTTGGTTCATGTGTCCGTGGTTAATGTGTCTGTAGGTTCATGTGTCTGTGTGTAAATGTGTCTGTAGGTCCATGTGTCTGTAGGGTAAATGTTTCTGCATGTTAATGTGTCTGTAGGTCCATGTGTCTGTGGGTTAATGTCTTTGTGGGTTAATTTGTCTGCAGGTCCATGTGTCTGTGGGTAAATGTGTCTGCATATTCATTGTCTGTTGGTCCATGTGTCTGTGGGTTCATGTGTCCGTGGGTTAATGTGTCTGTAGGTCCATGTGTCTGTGGGTTAATGTGTCTGCATGTTTATATGTCTGTTTGCCATGTGATTGTAGGATCATGCGTCAGTAGGCCTGTGGTTCTGTGGGTTCATGTCTCTGGTGGTTCATGTGTCTTAAGGTTAATGTGTCCATACGCTCATGTTTCTGTAGGTTCATGTGTCAGTAGGATCAGAAGTATGTTGAATCATGTGTCAGTAGGCCCATTTGTCTGTAGGTACATGTGCCTGTAGGACCATGTGTAGGTAGGATAATGTGTCCGTAGGTACATGTGTCTGTAGGTCCAAGTGTCAGCAGGTTCATGTGTCGGCATGTACATTTGTCTGTAGGTTCATGTGACTGTAGAATCATGTGTCAGTAGGCCCACTTGTCTGTAGGTACATGTGCCTGTAGGACCATGTGTAGGTAGGATAATGTGTCCGTAGGTACATGTGTCTGTAGGTCCAAGTGTCAGCAGGTTCATGTGTCGGCATGTACATTTGTCTGTAGGTTCATGTGACTGTAGAATCATGTGTCAGTAGGCCCACTTGTCTGTAGGTACATGTGCCTGTAGGACCAATTTGTCAGTAGGCTAACTGGTCTGTAGGTTCATGTGTCCCTAGGATCATTGATACATACATATATACATCATATATACATCCATAGGATCATGATCGTCTCCTCCTCAGGGTAGTAGGAGTTATAGCCGAGGGGGGTCCCGACACACGACTCGGGGGAGGACAAGTGGAACGAGTGTATACTGACGAGTCGCTATTCGGGCTCGACAGACTAACACTTCAAGCGTCTGCTGTGACGACACTAACCTGCGTAGTGTTTGTTACTGCTCAGGCTGATGTCCTTCCTCCACCTTGTGCTGGAGGGCTGGCGCAGAGACAACAACCTCTGCATCAATGTGAAGAAGACGAAGGAGATGATCGTGGACTTCAGAAGGAGCAGACATCTCCTCCCTCCCCTCGTGTAGCCTCCTTGTCGCCACCTTCACCAGAGGTCGATGTTCATAGACCCGCACGTGTAGAGCCTGCTGGAGTGGACCTCGTGGTTGTGAAGGAGAGACCAGTCCTTCCGACACCAGCGCCTCTACTTCCTCAGGAGGCTGAGGCGCGCCGGACTGGGGAGCTCAGTCCTGATGGCGTTCTACAGGTGTGCGGTGGAGAGCATCTTGTGTTCCTGCATCACTGTGTGGCACGGCAGCTGCTCTGTGGCAGAGAAGAAGGCTCTGCAGAGGGTAGTGAAAGCGGCACAGAGGACTGTGGGATGCAGTCTTTCAACTACCACGGACATCTACTCCTCCAGATGCAGGAAACGGGCCTCCTGCATCATGAAAGACCCAACCCAAATTTGTTAAAAAAGCTAGTTGATTGTGTTCTACTTTTATTCTCTTTTTTATTGTATATTTGTATATATTTATATTTATTATTCTCATTATTCTCATTTCTATGATTGGGCTTGCTCCAGGACCAGGGTATCCTAATTTCGTCCCACCCATGTTTTTACATGGGTTGTATGACAATAAAACTCCTTGAATCTTGAATCTTGAATCTTGAATGTGTATGTAGGTCCATGTGTATGTAGGTTCATGTGTCTGTAAGTTCATGTGTCAGTAGGTCCATGTGTCTGTAGGTTCATGTGTCAGTAGGCCCATGTGTCAGTAGGCTAACTGGTCTGTAGGTTCATGTGTCAGTAAGCTAAATGGTCTGAAGGTTCATGTGTCAGTGGGCCAATGTGTCAGTAGGCCCATGTGTCAGTAGGCTAACTAGTCGGTAGGTTCATGTGTCAGTAGGTCCATGTGTCTGTAGGTTCATGTGTCAGTAGGCTAACTGGTCTGTAGGTTCATGTGTCAGTAGGCTAACTGGTCTGAAGGTTCATGTGTTAGTAGGTCCCTGTGTCTGTAGGTTCATGTATCAGTGGGCCCATGTGTCAGTAGGCTAACTGGACTGTAGGTTCATGTGTCAGTAGGTCCGTGTGTCTGTAGGTTCATGTATCAGAAGGCTAACTGGTCTGTAGGTTCATGTATCTACAGGTACATGTTTGGAGGGTACATGTGTCTGTAGGCTTCATGTATTTACAGGTACATGTGTCTGTAGGCTTCATGTATCTACAGGTACATGTTTGGAGGGTTCATGTGTCTGTAGGCTTCATGTATTTACAGGTACATGTGTCTGTAGGCTTCATGTATCTACAGGTACATGTTACGAGGGTACATGTGTCTGTAGGCTTCATGTATCTACAGGTACATGTTTGGAGGGTACATGTGTCTGTAGGCTTCATGTATTTACAGGTACATGTGTCTGTAGGCTTCATGTATCTACATGTACATGTTTGGAGGGTTCATGTGTCTGTAGGCTTCATGTATCTACAGGTACATGTTTGGAGGGTACATGTGTCTGTAGGCTTCATGTATTTACAGGTACATGTTTATAAGATCAAGCTTCTTTGTGTAAACTTACAAAGAAGCTTTCACTCTGCATGTTTTCACATTTCCCTTTGAACCTTTCCAGCTGGAATCTCACCGTCACCCATTGAACCACAAAATGCCTTTCTTGACTTTCATCTCTCATTTAGACTATCGAACAGTCAGAAAAGGGCTTTTGATCAAGGTCATTGGCCCATTCCTTTTCCATTCTTCTTCCATTCTTTGAACTGAAAATATTTTGGGGTTATTTCCAACGTACCCTGTGTATAACAGTTCAAACTGAAGAGAAGCACAAAAACAGAACTGGATTTTAGAGACATGGTGAGGGGACACTGTAATCCAACAGAGCTAACACATTTTTAAGAAAAACTTAAAATTTAAACAATATAAACATGTACATTAACATTCACAAATATCTGCCTTTTATTTTGAAAAAATGGTCTCTGACAGCATCACCAGAACTCCCAGCACCTCAACACCTTCTCCCTCTCTGAACATATGTCACTTGAGGATGGCTGCTCCTCATCATGAGACAAAAAGGTAAAGTAAAAGAAATAAAGAAAGATGTTCAGCTAGTCATACACACTGCACTTGACAAACAAGACATGTCATATGATTTTACAGAGGTGTGGATCATTTGTGCTGAACTTCCTTAAACATCTACAGGTTTTCATAAACAGTACCCTGGAGCAGCTTGAATGAAGGTCTGGTCTTCAGCACACTTTTTTTTTTTTGGCTCACCAGCTTCCAGCTCCCTGATACACTTAAGCGCTGTTCAGTCAGCAAGATCTGGAGCCAAGTCCAGGACCAGGACCATAACTCTTCTCTTCATTAAGGGAATACAATTCAGAGTTTGTAGAAACTGTTTAGGAGGGCCAATAATTCAGCTGTGGGATTATTTTCCACTATTTGTGGGGCTGTTTAGTCAAGCTGTTCAATGAATCAGATAAAATAATAAAAAACTCATTCATTCATTCATTCATCCCACTGAGCTGCAGAGTTTTCAGAGCTGTAGAGCGCACAGAGCCTCAGACACAGGTCTGCAGATCCTGGGTCTGTATCAAGGTACACTTTGGCCTCTTGCTGACTTCTTCTCTTCTTGTGCACCACATATGATCCCTCCTATGTTGTTGTACTGTTTCACTGTTTTCCTTGTCCCCCCTTAAGGACCAGCATAGGTCTGTCTCTGCAGAGACATGAGCAAATATTGGGAAAACACAGATGGCTCCTGTGACAGTGTTGAACGTTTCCTGGTCTTGTTAAAAAAACTCACACAAACATGGCCTGTGCGGATTAACAGTTTCAAGATACCCTAAAACAACCATTTACCTTGACTGGACTCAAGCTGGTATTCGAAAAATCTTTCAAAATAGACATGGGTCAAATTTGACCCAGAATAGCCTCGGGGCCTGATCTACCAAGGGCCTAAACAACTTATGCTAACTGCAAACTGAAAAATTGTACATGCTATGAGTGGGTTTGTTGTGGACAATGTACTACAATTGCATATGGAGTTGATAACAAAACCACCACAAAACTGGTGTGGACTACCCCATTACATCGGGATTCGTTATGTGCTCCTGTCATTCTCCTTGTGGCTGTACATCAAAAATCAAAATCAAAAGACTGATGTTTCAGTATTTGTGGTTAAAAATCATCTTCCTCTTGAACAATAGCTCTATCTGTCTCTCTCTTTCTATCTCTTTCTTTCTCTGTCAGATCAGTTTAATTCAATTCAATTCAGAAAGCTTTATTGACACAACAAACATAGGTTTACTTTGCAAAAGCAGGTGTAACATTAAATAGATGTAAACACAGTTAAACATCGAGTTAAATAAACTTAACAGATGTGCAAAAAGAGCATGCAGTGCAGAAAGAATAGAAGGTCCTGTACTGGTCCTGGATCTGGATCTGGATCTAGTTCTGGTCCTGGTCCTGGTCTATTTCTCTGGTCCTGTTCCTGGCTCTGGCCCTGGTCAATTGCTCTGGTCCTGGTCCAGTTCATGGCTCTGGTCCTGGCTCTGGTCCTGTTCACGGTCCTGGCTCTGGCTCTGGTCCTGGTCCTGGTCTCGGTCCTGGCTCTGGTCCTGGTTCTGGCTGTGGACTGGTGTGTCCTCCTGCTCAGGAGCTCATGGTGGTTTTAGTTCGTTCTGAGTCCTCCTCCTGTCACAGCAGTGAACGAATCCAGCTGCTGTGTTTGCACATTGCTGCACTAATGTAAATGTTGAAGGGGGTTGGGCTCAGACTGCACCCCTGTCTGACCCCCCCTACTCTGAGGGAAGAAGTCAGTGCGTTTATTACTGATTTTAATGGCGCACTTGTTGTGGGTGTACACTGAGTTTATAATGTCGTATGTTTTTCCTCCTAATCCACTTTGCAGAAGTTTATACAGCAGACCCTGGTACCAAATTGAATCAAATGCTTTTTTGAAATCTACAAAACAGGAGAATAGTTTGCCATTGTTTTTGCTTGTTTGTTTTTCTATCAGGGTACTGAGGGTGAAAGCCAACTTGGGATTTGATTTGATATTTTCTCTCTGTTAACAATTGTGTCTAAAAGTTTACACCACCTCCAGCAGAATTTCTGATTCTTTGGCCCTTTCTCAGAAAATATGAATGATAACACAAAAACCTTTCTGTGAAGACATTTATTAACAAACAACTGTGTTTACACTTTTTAAATCATAATGACAACAGAAACTTCAAAAATGACCCTGTTCATTTTTTTTATACACACACTGATTATAAGCTAATAGATCACAGGTGAGGATGGTTACCTTTAGTAAAGATTCAAACACATTTGTGTTAACTTTTGTGCATTTATCAGGACAAAACCACCAGGGTTGTGTAAACTTCTTAACAGGGTCATTTTTGAAGTTTCTGTTGTCATAATGATTTAAAAAAAGAGTAAAAAAATAAAAAATAAAAAATCAATAAATGCCTTCACCCAACCTCTAACCATGAGTGATAGAAAGGTTTTTGTGTTACCATTCATATTTTCTGAGAAAAGGCCCAAAAATCAGAAATCATGCTGGGGGTTGTAAACTTTTAGGCACAACTGTAGAAGGTTTTAATTGGGTGTAGTTTGGTTTGCCTCTAGGTTGGCTTTTGATCTGTTAAGGTACAATGTGGTTTTGCTGTGGTCTGGAAGGGGAGTTAATCTACTTATTGAACGCTCTGATCAACATTAGGCTGAGGTCGGTGATGAAATGATCTACTGTGCTGTTGCCTGGGGATGAGTTGTAGGTATACTTACCATAGGAGTCTCATCGTACTCTACCATTGACTATGTAGAGGCCCAGGGAGCGACAGAGCTGAAAGAGCTGTGAGCCATGTTTGTTTGTTGATCTGTTGTAGCTGTGTCTGGGGGGGGCAGGTGGGGGAGGGGATGTGTCTGCCTCTTGGCAGGTGTTTGTCCCCCTGGGTGCTCAAAGTGTCGGGTTCTTGTCCTGTCCTTGCATTAAGGTCTCCACAGACTACGATGTGACCAAGAGTCTGGAAATGGTTCATTTCTTCTTCTGGACTGGAGAACATGATGTCTTCATAATATGGCGATTCGGTTGGGGGGTTGTAGGTGGCGCATAAGAAGATGTTTTTCTCAATGGTGGTGAGGTCATTGTTGTTTTCTCTCTGTCTGTCTCTGTCTCTCTTTCTTTCTCTCCGTTTCCAGTCTGTGTGAGTGGTGGTGGAGTGTTTGTGACACAGAGATTGAATTGTTTTTTCACCTGGTTTCTGTTTTTCTGTGTTTTCCTTCTCCATGTGCGTGATCAGGTAAGTTTATTTTCTTATTTACGGTTTGTGGACTGTGCCCAGTCAAATCTGCTGGTTCTGAGTGGTTTCCACCTCGGTCCCTCCAGACTTCAGTGTGTCTGTGGTGGAGGTTCTGCTGGCTGTGGGAGAGCAGGTAGGACAACAGAACTTGTGTTTTGCCTCCTGTATGAATAAAGGTGTGGTGGTGTTTATGAAGACGGAGCCGCTGGTCTTTAAACTCATTGAGAGTGGCGTGGTGCTCGGGGTTTGTTTGTCACTGTCGGTGCCCTCCACGTGGATCACCTTCTCTGGAGTCCCACCCTTCATTCCTAACGAGCTGCTGGAGCATGAGCTCCGCAGGTTTGGGAAATTTGCCATTGGGTTCAAAACTGTGAGTTTTGGATGCAAAGACCCTAAATTAAAGAGTCTCTGAGGAGACAAGTGTTCATGTTTTTGGATTCTCCTGCGCAGACTCTGGAGGTCTCCTTCAGAGTCAAACACCGAGACGGTGCGTAAATAGTGTACGCCAGCTCAGGGAGCATGAAATGTTTTGAATGAGGAGATGTAGGACACAAACGTTTTGCCTGTCCACACAAGCAGCAGGCTGCTGATGATGTCAATGATGCTCCGGACAGCCCTGTCTGCGCTGTGCCAACAGCTAACGCTCGGCTGCAGTGGTGCCTGCAGTGGAGGCGCCTGCTGTGACAGTGCCCGCTACGGGGGCAGCCATGGTCAGAGGTGATGGGTGTAGAGGTGGTTTGTGCACAGCCAGGTAAGGTTAGTGATGATCCTGTGGCTGCTGTAAATCTGTGTAGCTCTCAGTCTGCAGCTGTTGAAAGGAAAGTGCAGACAGGTGTGACTGCTGAGGAAGTAGCCTCCTGTGGTTTTTCAGGTGTCAGGGTCATGACGGTAATTTAATGAGCAGCCAGTGCTTCAGAGGGTGAAGCCTCTAACCCAAGCACTGATCTGTATTCCCTGCATGAAATCAATCTGTTAATGGACTCAACTTTCAATAAGATGTCTATAAAAGTGAGCGACTATTTCAATGACAGAAAAGTTTATTACACCTCAAACACCTTAAAAAACAGGTGGGATCTGACCTGCCTGATGAAAAAAAGGGTTTTCACCTACAAAAACACCTGAACACCCTGAAAAGGAGCAGCAGTAGAAATGTAGAGAAATTGAAAAAATAAAAATGATCATGCATCACAGGGTGTTTCTCTTTTTACACTGTCCTCTGTCTGTTTTTGCTGTTTCTTCTCTCAGACCTTCTCATGCAGAGCCTTAGGTTAGGGTCTTTAAACATTAATGGGGGGTGGGACAAACAGAAGAGAGCCCTTATCTCTAGAAGATGCTCGATGTGCTGTTTCTGCAGGAGACGCACACTGAGGCATCTGATGAAGCAGACTGGGCTCTTTGGTGGGGGGGCTCCTGTCCTATTCTTAGTCATGGTACGAACCTGAGTGCAGGTGTTGCTGTGCTCTTTAAAGCTTCAGCTAATGTAAATGTTTTGTGGTGTAAGGAGGTGGTGCAGGGCCGGCTGCTGCTCGTCCGGGCTCAGGTGGACGCTAAAAAACCCTAAGTCCCAAACTGGTTCACTACACCACCTCTCCTGTCAGTTTCTCAGACAGTCACCTGGTTAGCATCCAGCTAATCATGTCTCTAGGGGAAAAGGTCAAGTTCTGCTTGCATTTCAGGGTCAAACAGTTGCAGGACCGTTTCTTCTGCCAGAATTTTAGGACTTTCTGGGAGCAGTGGCCAGACAGAAAAAGGGACTTTGCCTCCCTGAAACTGTGGTGGGAGGTCGGTAAGGCCCAGATTAGAGTTTTCTGCCAGCAGTACTCCTCTCACTCTACTGCACATGTAGCACCTGGAAAAAACCTTTTTTTTCCTATCATCGACAGTAATGTTGACAGTGTGGTTAAGTCTTGTTCGTCGATAAACGTTTCCTGTTTTGGTCAGTAGATGGCAGCAGAGACCATGCAATAGCTCTTTCACAGAAAAACTCCTAAGAGAAGCGGTCTGTGAGCATGCGCAAAGAGTGTAGTGGTTGAACGTTTGACACTGACATGTGCTTGTCATCTGGCTGTGAATTAATAAAGTGTTAATTTTTCTACACCATAATCGCCTCATTCTGGAAGGTGTAACACATGGCAAATAGCTGCAGTGAAAGACCTGGAAGAGGAAATAAAACACATTGAGGAGGGGTTAGAGCAGAGCTCTGATCCTTCTACTGGTCCCAGGCTGGAGGAGAAGAGGATGGAGCTGAGCACCTTCCTGCAGGAGCGGGTGACACACCAAGCCCCTTCTTTTTTAACTTGGAGAGGTTGGCCGCTCAGAGGAAGTAGATGTCCAGCCTCAAGCTTCCTTGGGGGTGGGTGACAATGGATCTGGTGGAGATGAGGAGTCCCACTGTGGACTTTTATACTGACCTCTTCAGCTCAGAGACCTGTGACCTGGAGTGTCAGCAGGAGCTGCTGGAGGGTCTTCCTCAGCTCAGCCCCGAGGAGCAGGCTGCTCTGGACTGTCCGCTGACCCTGGAGGGGCTAACCACTGCTGTGGGTCAGATGGCATCAGGCAGAGCCCCTGGTATCAATGGGTTATCTGCTGACTTTTTACATTTCTGCTTCCGGGGTGAGTGGACGCTGGCACGTCTCGCTGCCGCTGCTCCCCCGACACGGTTTTTAATTCTTTTCGTGAGTTCTTTTAAACCTGATCGGACGATAAGTGGACTTCTTTGAGAGTTGTTCAACTTACCTTTTCGTCTCAAGCACCGACGGTTCTTCCTGCATTCTGTGTGGTTTTTTCGCACTGGCAAACACTAGCCCCCTGGTCGGATCGCTGTTTTCTGCTCTCTCTACATCGTCCCTGCTGCTGTCATTATGCGGATCAGCCCACTGTGCTTTTGGCCTGCTCTCCTCTGGACATTATTATCCGTTTGCCATAATCCTGTTGCTGGAGTTTACCGGTACACTGCTGCTGAGCTCCTCTGGATCCGCTGGCGCGTGCCCCAGCCTCCACCACCTGGGCTTCTCCAACACCCGGACATCGCTCTTCCTCCTCGGCGAAAATACATTCACCGTGGGTCCCGCAGGTACTTCAAGCACAACAACACTTCAGCAATAACTTCCTTTTGGTCCACCTCTCGCCGCCGTCCCAAAACTTCTGGCCGGACAGTCGATCACAGCGCGTTAGCCAGCCTAGCCTAACGCTGGCTAACGCTGCTGTCAAACAGGACAACACCTCAGTCATCTTCGGTCTGCTCAACATCCGCTCACTCACGAGCAAGGGTCATCTCATCCAGGATCTCCTCATCGACCGTAAGATTGACTTTCTCTGCTTAACAGAAACCTGGCAACAGCCTAATGACTTTTCACACCTCAACGACTCCACTCCTCCTGGGTATGTTTACCTCTGTCGTCCCC
Organism: Thalassoma bifasciatum; assembly: GCA_008086565.1. Lineage (NCBI taxonomy): Eukaryota > Metazoa > Chordata > Actinopteri > Labriformes > Labridae > Thalassoma > Thalassoma bifasciatum. The sequence continues at coordinate 87,765 of RPOG01000941.1, forward strand.
GTGGCAACGGCCGCGGCGGAGGTATCGCGATACTACACCGCGAGAAGTGGAAAGTCCTCCCCGTCTCATCACCTCCTGTCAGTTCATTTGAGTTTCTTGTTTTTCAGTTGCCCGGTCCATCTCCCACTATCGTTGTCACTGTTTACCGTCCGCCCAAACCACACTGTGACTTTTTAAATGACATTTCCAACCTGCTCACTCATCTATCCACCCTCTCGCCCAACATCATTCTGGTTGGAGACTTTAACATACACATGGACAATATCAATCTACCCCTCACCAGAGATTTCTCCTCATGCCTGGACAGCTTCGGTTTCCAACAGCACACTAATTTCCCCACTCACAAAAAAGGACATCAACTGGATTTAATCTGCTGTTCTGGTCTCACTCCATCAAACTGCACAGCAGATGAACTCCCTGTTACCGATCATTTCCTCCTCACTTTCAATACCACACTCACTCTTTCCTCCATCAAGCTTCCCCGCCACATCTCTTTCCGGAATTTAAAGGACATCAACCCAGACACCCTCTCCTCCAAAATCGACAACATTCTCATCCCGGACACACTCTCCTCCCCTGATGATCTGGTCAATCTCTACAACAACAGCCTGCAAGCCATCCTCAACTCCCTCGCTCCAGTCAAAACCCGCTCTGTTTCCTTCACCACATCTGCCCCCTGGTTCACCCCTGAGCTCCGGACATTGAAAGCCAAGGGCCGACAGCTAGAGCGACTCCATAAAAAGACTGGCCTCACTGTTCATAAAGACATGTACAATAACCATCTTCATCACTACAAGGACTCCATAGCTCTCACCAAATCTCAATATTATTCCGGTCTCATCAGCTCCAATGAAGGAAACTCCAGAACTNCCCCCCCACCTACTTTCTACCGACACCTGCACATCCATATTACAGTTCTTTAACGATAAAATCACCAACATCCACAAGCTTCTATGCTTGACCGGTCAAAATCTCTCCCCACCACCCTATCTCCCACACTCTCAGCTTTTCTCCAGTTTTCATCTCCCCACTCCATCCGAAATCTCCGACATCATCAGTAAATCCAAGCCCTCCACCTGTCAGCTCGATCCCCTCCCAACATCCCTTGTGAAATCCTCCCTCCCGTCCTTACTCCCTCTAATCTCTGCCATCATTCACTCCTCACTCTCCACCGGTACTGTTCCCTCACTCTTCAAAACTGCAGCTGTGACCCCCATCCTCAAGAAACCTGGTTTAGATCCCAACAACTTCAATAATCTCCGCCCCATCTCTCATTTACCTTTCATTTCCAAAATTCTCGAAAAAACTGTCGCAAGCCAACTCCCAACTTATCTCCTGCTTATCTGACATCAAGTCCTGGTTCACCTCAAATTTTCTTAAACTAAACAGTGATAAAACAGAACTCCTTCTCATTGGCACCAAATCCACTCTTTCCAAAGTTGACACCTTCTCCATCTCCATCGATAACTCCCCAGTTTCCCCCTCCCCTCAGGTTAAGAGTCTGGGTGTCATCCTCGACAGCACTCTCTCTTTTCAGTCTCACATCAATAGTATCACCCGGTCCGCTTACTTTCACCTCCGTAACATTAACCGCCTTCGCCCCTCCCTCACTCCTCACAGCACCTCCATTCTTGTTCACAGTCTCGTTACCTCCCGGTTAGATTATTGCAACTCCCTCCTCTTTGGTCTCCCCCAAAAGTCACTCCATAAAATCCAATTGGTCCAGAACTCAGCTGCCCGTATTATCACCAGAACCCCCTCCCACCATCACATCACCCCCATCCTGCAGCAGCTCCACTGGTTACCGGTCAAGCATAGAATAGAATTCAAAATCCTTCTGTACACTTTCAAAGCAATCCATAACCTTGCCCCTCCATATCTGTCTGACCTCCTCAACGTTGCCACTCCAGCCCGCTCCCTCAGATCCTCCTCCTCCACCCACCTCACTGTGCCCTCTGCTCGCCTCAGCACCATGGGGAGCAGGGCCTTCAGTCGCTCTGCTCCCCAGCTCTGGAACTCTCTCCCACCGGACCTCAGAAACCTGACCTCCCTGTCTCTGTTTAAATCCAGACTCAAAACTCACCTGTTCAGGACTGCATACCCCACTTGACAATCTCTTACCTCCTCTCCCCTCTGGTCCTTCTCTGTTTGTGCTTCTCTTTTGTTGATTTAATCATTATTGTTTATCTTATTCTTACTGTTGATTTTACTGTGGTTGTTTTTAATCTTGTTCAGCGTCCTTGAGTGTCCTGAAAGGCGCTTTTAAATAAAATGCATTATTATTATTATTATTATTATTAAAAGTTTCTGGAGCATAGTTGGAGCTGATCTTCACTGTGTTTTTCTGGCGTGTTTGAGCACAGGGTCTCTGCCTGTGTCCTGTCAGAGGGCAGTGCTCTCCCTGCTGTGTCCAGTTAGAGGGCAGTGCTCTCCCTGCTGTGTCCTGTCAGAGGGCAGTGCTCTCCCTGCTGTGTCCTGTCAGAGGGCAGTGCTGTCCCTGCTGCCCAAGAAAGGAGACTTAGCTCTGCTCAGGATCTGGAGGCTGGTTGCTCTTCTCTGCACTGACGATAAGATCCTGTCCAGGGTAAACTCTGATCAGACTTACTGTGTGCCTGACCACTCCATTATGGACAACATTTTTCTGGTCAGGGATGTTGTTGATGTGTGTGCTGTGTGTGATGTTGTTTGTAGAATTGTGTCTCTAGATCAGGAGAAGGCTTTTGATTGGGTAGATCACTTATATCTGTTTTCTGCACTTAGGGCTTTCAGGTTTTGGTGACGGTTTCATGTCTTGGCTTGGGTTACTGTATGAGGGTGCACAGGTTCTGGTGAAGATGGGGGCAGGGTTGAGTCGGCCAATCCCTGTGCAGAGAGGGATTAGACAGGGTTGTCCCATCTCCGGCCAGCTTTACAGCTTGGCTATCGAGCCCCTGCTGCACAGGTTGAGGGGTCGGCTCAGCGGGCTCTCTTTGCCTGGGTCCTGCGACTGCGAGCGTCCCCTCACTGCTTCTGATTACAGGGATGATGTGAATGTTTTTGTCTCCAGCCAGGGGAACGTTCGGTGTCTGCAGGACACCCTGAGAAAGCTACATCTGCACGGGTGAACTGGGCAAAGAGCAAGTCTCTCCTTTCGGGACAGTGGAGGGACCAGGCAGTGCCCAGTCTGCCTGGTGGACTCCAGTGGGGGAGGGAGGGGTTGAAAGTGTTGGGGGTTTTTCTGGGCTCTGAGGGCTTCCAGAGGAAGAACTGGGAGGGAGTGAAGGAGAAAGTGTGCGTGTCTAAATGGAAACATCTGCTCCCCGGTTGTTGTATAGGGGAAGGGTTCTGGTGGCTAATAACTTGGTCGCCTCGACTCTCTGGCACAGACTCTGCACTGACTCCACCGAAGGGCCTGATGGAGGACATCCAGAGGACCATCCTGGACTTCTTCTGGTCTGGCTGTCACTGGGTCAGGCAATGCTCCATCTTTTTCCACTGTAGAAATTTGAATCATGTCCTTAGTGATGAAGAATGTGACTGCCGATGTTACCTCCTTCCATTTTGTACTTGTTCTTTCATAACGAGGGGAGCTGAACATAGATTCTATTTGTGAAGTTTGTTTCGTTGAAGTTACAGCAGCGGCACAGGGAGTCATGGCTCTCTTCAGCATAACACGTGCCTCTTACTCCATAACGTGCTTCATCTTCAGGGGGTGGAGGAGGTTCGTACTGTTGCCTGTCTTAGACACGACATCTTTCATACACTTTTTACAGACTGCAGTTCTTTGCTCGGCATCATTTTGCCTGTAACCAAACCATTTCCAATTGACAGAGATAACGTGTCCTTTTCTTAGAAAAAGTTTGGAGCATACGCTGTTTGGTTCAGATGGTTTGGACTCAGCTGTATCGACCTTCTCCTGCATGTTTTTGGTTTACAGGTAAGAGCAAGTAAGCGCTGCAGCACCGCCGAGGAAGTCTCGCAGAGCAATGAAATCTGGCAGAGCAACGAAATCTCAAATGATGTAAAAAATTAAGCATGGAAAATTAAATCGATGTTCCCCTTTTTCATATCAAGCATCAATAAAATATTGATTCTACCTGGCTCCAAGATATATCGCCCAGCACTACTGGACAGGATATGATGATGAGTAAAATGTGTCCTTTATCTGGAGTTCAAGATGTTGATGAAGAGTTTACTCTAGTTAATGTTAACAAGCATGTTGTGAATTTGAGCAGAGTCCAAAGCCTGCCCAGAGAGTCTTTTCTGATTCTGTCCCTGACAATTAACAGATCCCAGCCTTTTCACATCTGTGACACCTGTTTGATGGTTTTGTCAGTCATGCTGTCAAAGCTTTGTCTCTATGGACTGACTGGTCAAAAAAAAAAAGTTGCCACCTGGATTACACTTAGCAAATAGGTACAAGCCTTAACCCCAGCTGATGCAATGAGCAACTTCTCATTTCTCAAACAACCGTGGAGAAAGACACATCCTGTGGTTGGGGAAAAAAGTTGTTCCGTCAAAGAGGTCAAATCATTGGCATGAATCAAGAAGAGAAAACATCTGAAGACAGTGATGCAGAAACAGCTGAAACTGGGTGAACAACTGTCCAGCACATTGTTTAAAGCTGGAAAAATGGTGGGGAACCATAGTCTTCTAGGAAGGTCAGCAAAACATCCTGAATGATCGTGATCTGCGTTCATTCATACAATTGGCCAATTCAAAGAACAACAGTAGAACTCAGGACTATGTTTAATAGTGAAAGTAAGAGCATTTATTATTATTACACAACTACTACATGCCATGACTGTGTACTGCAGCAACTGCAACGGGCCATGACTGCCAAGATGCAGGGAACACAACAGACCTCAGTGGTCACAAGGTCCAGTTAGGGCGAGCTTTAATTTCTCTGGTGTCTTTAGACTCTTAGAGGTACAACCTTAGCCTGTTTGGGCAAAAAAGAAGACAAAAAGAAAAACTTTGTTCAGACAGGATTGAGTTACAGACACTGCAGTCTGTCTTTTCTGGATAAATCTTTCCCTGTTGGACCAGAACCACTAGTCCTAATCAGTCAGAGTACACCCACAGAGCCAGCTGACTGAGCAAACTGACTGAGTGACTTTTTGGCTCCAGTAATCTTGGGGTTTTGCTCAGAGAGGCTCCATGGTGAATCTGTGGAGTCTCTGCTGTGATCAGGAGGCCTCACTTTGGTGTCTCCTCTTCTTCACTGGCTCGTTTCTCACAAAGGGGCTGATTCAGGGCTGCTCCAGAGTGGAGGGGTTGTAGAGGACAGGTGAAATGTGAACACCCAGCCAGTGCCCCTCCTGTGTGTGTGTGTGTGTGTGTGTGTGTGTGTGGGTGTCTGCAGGTAGACAGTGAACAATAAGCATCATTCTCTAGTTCTGCTCTGGTATTTTGAAGGGAGTCCAAGCTGAGCTGGTTGTTTTTTCTCCTTCCCAGAGAGCTGCTGTGTCATCTTTCAGCTCTGGAAAAGAATGACTCTGTTTCAGCACAAAAACTTTTGGCAAACCTCTTGGAACCCCCACAGGTGGTCCAGTTAAGTATCAGATCTGTTTTTAAAGTCTTCTCTGGCTTCAAAAGTATAAGATATTAAGTGTGTCAATTCGCTCTTTAGGTAATTACTTCAGCACAGATTCCTTCTCTCAGGACTGACTTCACTGAAAGGAACGAGCGGCCAAACAGCAGCTGGATCTCAGCCAGGATGCAGGCAGATGGTTGTTTTGGCTTTGGATGCTGATTAATGAGAGTCAACTTGAGTCAAATTTTCACAAAATGATTCCAATCTGCTTTAACCCTTCACAGCAGCACAGAATGATACTCAACCAGCTCAATACAGTCTTTATGAGTTGCAATCTCTCTGATCTGTGCTCTCGGCTCCTGAACTGATGGGTGCAGCTGTGGTCAGGGGGCAAATATCTACCCCTGATTTCAGCCTCCACAGTGCTACACTGCAAAAAGACAGCCTTCAAAAATTAAGGAAAAAAACATGAAAAATTTGGGTATATTTTACTTAAATTCAGCAGAATGATCTGACAACAGAACAGTAAAGAAAATTTGTCTTGTCAAGACTTTCCAAAACAAGTACAATTATTTAACCTCGGTGAACCCAGAAATACCTTAAAACTAGTGTATTTTCACTTATAACAAGTGCATTTTTGTTGATGCAAATACAAAAATATGAGATGTCTTTGCTCAATATATTGAAAAATATCCTTTTATTAAGTAAATGCTGGTGTCATTCTTTTGACATAATGATATACTGGAAAAGCCACTCTGAAAATAATTGAAAGAAATGAATTTAAGGTATTTAATTGTAATAAGCAAAAAAAATCTGCTGATGAAACAAGTGTAAATTTCTTTGGTAAGATATCTTAAAATAAGACATTAGATTTAAGCTTAACTAAATAAGACAGATGACAGCTGGGATAGGCTTTAGCCACCCGCGAACCTGAACAGGACAGACGGTTAAGAAAATGGATGGATGGATAAGAAGACCTTAAAAATAGCTGGAAAACTCATTTTATCCATATTTCCTTGTATTGAGAACCATTGTCTCACAATAATCTTATAATGAGCTGAAATAAAGATTTGTTTTCTTAATTCATGCTGAGTCTGATTCTTTGAACAAAATGATTTGTCTTTAACCCCTTACACTCCACCCAGTTCTGGCCTATTTACCATGCTATGTTTTAGAGTTTACAACTGTAGAACCATAAGGTCAAAATGTGACGGTTTGTAGAACCAAAGGAGAACAGGTTGGACCCAAAAGCAGCCGGAGTCAGAAAACAGGTTTTAAGTGAATTTTGTTGCTTGGAAGTGCAGGGTGAATGAATGCGTGGCAGCGTGGCAGCATGGCAGCGTGGCAGCATGGCAGAATGGCAGCATGGCAGAATGGCAGCGTGGCAGGGGGCTCGTGAAGGCATTGGAAAAAAGGAGGGAGAAGCAGGATTAATCTCAGGAAACACAGAATACAGATCAATCTCAATCTTGAAAAATACCCAATCTAGAATCGACCGAAATACCACTCAGGTGCGGGAATACTCTGGCGCCTGCTGCTCCACTCTGCAGAGTCTTTACGCAGGCGCTGATCAGGCTGATGAGGTGCAGGTGTGAGGATTCAGATGAGTGAGTCCAGGCAGGTGCTGGTGAGAGGGAAAGGGCGCCGCCAACGCTTCAGGGATCTCCAGGGTAACCAAAGGAAACAACAGGGGAGTAGGAGGCAGGCAGGATCATGACACAAAATTCATCAGTGACACCTCATTTGAAAGAATAAAGTCTCTAGTTACAGAAAATGTCATATTTTTATATGTGACTAAAGTCCACATCAGGATAAATGCAGCTGAAACAAGCTCTTTTCACTTCATTAAAAAAAAAACATTACTATAATTATTGTAATTCATTTTATGTAAAGGCGCCTTTCAGGGCACCCATGGACGCCGTACAGAACAAAGTTAAAAACACTTCAGGATAATTTGAAATATAAAATCTTAAAAGATTTAAAAAGGTCAGGATGGGAAACAGTCAGAGTGAGTTGGCTCCTCACAGGTGAGGATGGTTACCTTTAGTAGACATTCAAACACATTTATATCAACTTGTGTTCATGCTATCAGGCCAAAACCACCAGAGGATGTCAACTTTTGATCAGGGTCATTTTGGAAGTTTCTGTTGTCATTATAATTTAAAAAGAGTGAACTCATTTCTCCACCCAACCACTAACCGTGAGTGATTGAAAGGTTTTTGTGTTATCATTCATATTTTCTGAGAAAAGGCCAAAAAATCATAAATGCTGCTGGGATATGTAAACTTTTGAGCACAACAGCATCATCCGTGCTGCCACGTGATGCAGCTGTTCACGATGCTGTCAATAACACAGCTATAAAAGTTGCTGAGGATTTTTATGTTTTAGTGACTCTTTATTTTTTGATGGAAAGGTAGTTTCTTTGATAATCAAACATTTCGTATGGAGAGTTCTTTTCCAGTTTTTTAAATATTACACATATGTACTATATTGCATATCTGTCTCTTTTTTCACTTCTCACATGTACAGTGCATCACAAAAGTGAGAACACCCCTCACATTTCTGCAGATATTTAAGTATATCTTTTCATGGAACAACACTGACAAAATGACACTTAGACACAATGAAAAGTAGTCTGTGTGCAGCTTATATAACAGTGTACATTTATTTTTCCCTCAAAATAACTCAAAATATAGCCATTAATAGCTAAACCCTGGCAACAAAAGTGAGTACACCCCTAAGAGACTACATCCCTAAATGTCCAAATTGAGCACTGCTTGTCATTTTTCCTACAAAATGTCATGTGACTCATTAGTGTTACGAGGTCCCAGGTGTGCATAGGGAGCAGGTGTGTTCAAATTTGTAGTACAGCTCTCACACTCTCTCATACTGGTCACTGAAAGTTCCAACATGGCACCTCATGGCAAAGAACTCTCTGAGGCTCGAAGTGTTTATTGAAGTGTTTATTCACTACTGATTAGTCTTCGTTATATAATACATAGACACAGTTGCTACAAAAACAAGTACATCTTCAGCTACTATCTGCTTTGGCAAAGAAATTACACATAAATTATCGAAACATAAAGATTTGCGCAGGTTTTTTTTGTTTGTTTGTTTTTTTTTTATTTTGAATTATATTTGAAAAACTTTATGGGGACTAGATGACTTGCCAGTTCTTATGAACATGTGAGTTCAAAAACCATTCCTTGTACAATACTGTGTTATCTTTGTAAAATTTACTCTCCTTGTCATTTAAGAAAAGGTTTCCCAATGTTTGATGATTTGTGACATGCTTTGACTAAGGCTCCTCAGACCAACATTAGTGATGTCACACATGAATGTGTCCAAAAAGCCCTGTGCATGTATCTCCATAAAGAGCCTGTGAAGCTGGTGAAAGAATGTATGGTACGGAAATAAGGGTGTGGTCACAATGGCTGTTCAAACCGTGCTGTACTCAAGTATGATTCATCCCCTGCAGCGCAGCTCGCCCCCAGGACAGTGCAGCCGGCGGTCACACGACCACAACATGGACCAGGCTTCAGCACGCTTTCCAGCACACGCACGGCCGCAGACATCACCGTAGAGCATCTGTTCACAAGATTCAGTTTCATCAGTCAGCAGATCAGTGAACATGGACAACATTGTTACAACTTTACTCACTTTTTGGCTCCTGTTAAGTCTTTTAGGAGCAACACAGCCCTCAAACACCCCGCCGCTGTTTAAGATGATTATCGAGAGGAGTGCTCATGGCGTTCTTACATCATGTATTATGCATCATATACGCCCAGTGTCCACTCCCGCGTGTTCGTGCATGAATCGAGCCACGGCTTGGCCCACCTCTTCAAAGCATGCCAAGCTGGGGAAGTAGGCTGTGCCCAGGCACGGTTTGGCCAGTGTGACCGCGCCATTAGATTTTATCCTCCAGGCCTTAAGGCCTTTGCACACTGACTCCGTTATTTCACATGCCTTATTTCAAATCCATAAGCCATAAAAAAAAAAAAACTGTCACACGCAGGCACCTTGCTCACTCAATCTGATCCGTTTATTTTCATATTTATTGCGGAATTTGGCAGAAATGAAATCATCATCAAGCTGTGACGATGACCATGTGGTTTGTTGACAATGTGTAAAAAGAAAGAAAAGTTACGGGATCCATCTGCCTCTGTAAACCAGGCAGGAGCAGAGAAAGATTCACCTGCTGATAAATGAGCTGCTGAATTATCCCCATCACTTCCAGGTTTATTCTGGGCGTCAGTGGATGAGTTGGAAACATTTCTAGCTCTACTGGGACCACACTTTAAAAGAAAACACAAATTTCTGCAAAGCAATTGATCCTGAGCTCTCACTGACAGAAGCAAACACACCCACACCAACACACACATACAGACACAGGAGCAGCATTGGCTGCACATACACATGCAAATCTTCATTCATCATCGAAACACAGCTTGAGATAACAGAAAGTGTGTCTGTAAATGTGAAAATATAACATTATAATCAGCCTACGGCATCCCTGAACAGTCAAACCACCCTGGAACAACCTCGACAGATGTGAAAAACAAATGTCAGACAAAAGTTTTGGTGTCAGAGAGCAAAGATGATTGATACGACATGGGATTGAATTTCTTTTATAATGTGCATCAATTTCGGAAGACAAAAACGGTCTCAGTGTGCAAAGATCTTTTCTCTGACATTTGCCATTCACATATAAAGAATAACAGAATTATAGTCTTTGACTTTGTACAGGCGATGAATAATAGGCGTGTTCTTGTTGACATAAAATAAAAGGAACGAGTAGAACATGACTGAAAATTGTCTTTTTGTTTTCTGCAGGATGCAGATGTTGAAAGAAACTAGGGTGAAATGAACAAATGAATGATGAATTTGTGCCATTTAAAAAGAGGGTTAACCCAGTTAAGTGCTGCCTGTCAGCCAGTCATCACTGACACCTTTGATTGAAAATGACCATTTAACAGGGTCACTCTTAACTCCAAAACACAGGTTGCTCTGTAATGGTCAGAGCTTGTCTGATGTTGACTCCATGGTATAGTATCATTTCTGAGAACTTCCCTCAGAACAACCTAAGTTTGTTTTGTTTGTTTTGTTTGTTTTCTTTTGTTTTGCTGCTGACAGTTTAGTTTGGATTTAGTTTTTAAAGAACACTGACTCATCTGATTGAATGGAGCTAAATGTCACTTATGTTGCAAAAATACGTGAGTATCTTTATGATGATGTAGATTGTGAACAAGACCAAAATAGATGAAGGGCCTAATACCTTTGACTATCCAGCCAACAGATGTGAAATAGGTTTTCTAGGATTTCCTGAACATTTAAAAATGGTTTATGGTTTGGGAGATTTTGGGGGACTTTTGCTGAACTGTTCACGTATCAGATTTTTTTGTGCAAATATTTAATAATGTACTCAGGATGGTTGAGAAAATGTTTCAATGAAATTTGTCACAACATAGCTGGAAGCACAGGAGGACCCAAATACTGATTCCAAACAAAAGTACTTACTCGACAAACAAAAACTCCAAAAAATCCAGAACTCAAACTTACTACTCACTAGAAAACATATAAGACACAGAGGACATGAAACAGTGAGATAATACAATGAACCGACAAATCAATCAATCAATCAATCAATCAATCTTTATTTATATAGCGCCAAATTATAACAAATGTTATCTCAAGACACTTTACAAAACATTAGCAGGTTGATACCTGTTAATGTTAGAGTATTTAGTTATTTTATTAACAGAGACCCAACATCAAGACAGGATAAGGAATCTGATCTCATCTTGATCCACCATGAGTGAAGCAAAGAAGACAAAGAACTGACTCAAGACAGGGAGTGAGCAGAAAAACACAGGTGTGACATGAGACACAGGTGAAGCACATGAGGGTCATCACTTAGGAGGGAAACACCAGGGGTCCGTTTCACAAAGCAGGTTTAGTGAAAACTCTGAGTCTATTAACCCTGAAATGAGGGAAACTCTGAATTTTCTGTTTCACAAATGGAGGTAACTCAAACAGAGAAAGAGGGGAAACTCCAGCCTGTTACACAGAGAGAGGTAACTTCAGCTCTAGGTCAGTTACCGTAGTAACAGAGGCTGTGAAACTATCCTGGTCTGGACCAGGTTTTTGTCAATGAACCTGGAGTTTCTCTCTGTCTCCGCCCTCTTTCAATCAGACACGATATTTGATTTCCTCATTATTTCAGTCAGCGGCGAGTTTTGGCGTAACACGGCTCTGCTGTCTGTTATTTAAGAAACATACAAGTCGACTTTTGTCACAAACGTAGCATGTCCTTTTGACGATGAACTCGTCGATGAAGGTGCAGCATTATCAATATTAATATTTTTAATATTTTTCGGGAGATTATCATCAGAGCGCGCGTGGATGTTCTGACATTTCCAGAGGATTCTCGTTATTTTTTAAACATTACCGTTTCACATCACAGTCCATCATTTACTGACACAATAATCCGTCTTTACATTTGCAACATTACCAGCTGTAATCATGCTCTCACATCCCAGCAGATATTGTGAATTGTGCTCCAATTTTTTTGTAAATGGCAGGTTTTTTTTTTAAACAATAATATCGGAGATGCAAGGCAACTGTCTGCAGGCTGAGAAGACATTTATGTGTGTAAACAGCATTATGTTGGAGATAAAACAACTGCACAGTCAAAAAGCCACGTAATATTTATTTTACAATGTAAAATGTGATCAAAATGAGGTAAAACCGTGAGATTATGTGGAGGTCTCACCTGTTTGAACAATGTTCTTATATTTCATCTTAAGTTTCAGCTGAGTGCGCTTCTCCCCCGCAGGATTGCACCTAAATAAAATAAATGAATGATCTACATTCAGCAGTTTTCCCTGTAATATTACTGTGATTGCAGGACTACATTTAAACTTACGTATTGACCAGAGCAGCGATGTTCCCTCACAGTCTCCCTCTCTGTTGCAGCTGCTGTGGTGTTGCACTTTTTTGCTAAAATCATGTTAAAATTCTCTGTATGAGCGCATTAAGATTTCCAGTTTTTGCGGGGTAAAAAAACTCTGCCCTCCGCTTCCCTGTTGCCATGGTGACTCGTCGAATCGGGGCTCCACTAATGCTGTCTTTTTACAGCGGTGGTGCACGCGCTTAACTCCAGGTGAAACTACTCCGAGTTGATCAAACAAACTCAAATCCGCTGTTCTGGAACAGAAAACTCAGAGTTTTCTTTCTCAGAGGAGATCAACTCAGAGTTCAGGGTTTAACTCAGAGATTGTTAAACCTGCTTCGTGAAATGGACCCCTGGGCAACAGGAAAACTCAACCAAACACAGGGAGCAAGTACAAAGTGAAAAGTAAACATGATGTAAAAGTACAACAAGAATAATGAAGACTCACCCAGGAAACCTGAAAAAAATGATCACAAGACACAAGGGAGAAAACATCACAACAAGAAACATGAATAAATATAACCAAAGAAACACCAGACCAAAACACAGATACACCCATCAATCAAAGACATCATAAACAAAAGCAAAACCATTACAAAATCAAATGTTCTTTCAGTCTCATGTAACCTGGTAATATACCGTGATTAAGAATTATGTTAGCCACTAAAGATTTCGTAAGTTATGGAAAAATAAGGTATTTTAGTTAACTATTCGCTTTGTTTTTTGAAACTGATGTCAAATTGTAGACTTGTTGAATCCATCAATGTTTTTTTTAATTTTCTGGAAATGCATAAAGTCAATGTATCACCCATGTAATAAAGTTTGAAAGTAAAGCAGAGAACATCTCTTCTGTGCCAGCAGGTGTAAGCGTTTGTTTTCCTGTAGAGTCCAGGTCTTTCTGCTCCATTCTCCTTGTCTGCTGCTAAATGAGGAGTGTTTTTTGGCCTCTTGTAGGCTGTGTGTGACCCATGATCTCTGGAATAACTCTTTTGATACTGTTGGTGGTTAGTTAGTGACTCAGGAGAAGATAAACTATCTTGATTATCTTGCTGAGGTCTTTCTTTTCTCAGGAGCAGAGCTCATAGGTTGTATACAGGTAGATAAGATTGGGGGTAACGCTTTGGATTAACTCACACTTTTTAGCATTAGTAAACCATTAGTTTACTCATCATCTGTAAAGCACTGCTCACAAATTGACACTCATCTATATATCATGTACGAACATAGTTATAAGTGTTTTATTGTTAATCCATATGAGCCTCTATAATGTGTTTACTAACCCTTTATTCACACTTGGTAAATGATGGATTCGCCCATTACAAATGAGCCGTTATGGTCATCATGAACCAGATATAAACCATTTACAGATTGTGATTCTAACATTTAATTAAGGTCATCACAAAAGACTTATAGGCTGCTTGTTCATTGTTTGTAGAGCTGATATAAAGTGAGGACTTCTTATGCTTTAAAAAGCATGTCTTAGTGAGATTTAAGACCACCAAACCTTAAAACACAGAGGTCACAGATGTTGAGTCAATAGAATGAGGAAACAGACGCAACACGTTTTCTTAGACTTGTATTTGTTACATTTATTATAAGGAAACAACCAGGCTTATCAAAATTACTCTTAATATGAACTGAAAATACTCTGTAACTAAGTAAAAAAAATCTCAAACTTTAAGTTCCTGTGGTGGCAAAACTCAGATAAAACAGTAAATATCACTTATATAAAAAGACAAGGTACATTTAAGCACTGGCTGTATAAAACTGTTGGAACAAAAGCTTATAAATGGTTTATAGCTGGTTCATATTGTTCATATGTTCTGCCTTTAACACCATCAGACCACAGACTCTGACCCAAAAGCTGATCTCATTCGGACTGAGCTCCACCCTGTGCAACTGGGTCCTGACAGACAGGCAGACAGACAGGCCGCAGTCTGTGAGGATCCATGACGTCTCCTCCTCTCCCATCATCCTCAATATCGGCTCCCCCCAGGGCTGTGTGCTGAGCCCCCTCCTGTTCACCTTGCTCACATATGACTGCTCAGCGATAAGCCCGAGCTGTCTGATTGTGAAGTTCGCAGACGACACTGCTGTGATTGGACGCATCACAAACAATGACGAGTCCGACTACAGGAAGGAGGTGGAACACCTGGAGGGCTGGTGCAGAGACAACAACCTCTGCATCAGTGTGAAGAAGACGAAGGAGATGATCGTGGACTTCAGAAGGAGCAGACATCTCCTCCCTCCCCTGCACATCAGAGGAACCGCGGTGGAAATGGTCTCCAGCTACAAGTATCTGGGCGTGCACATCTCGGACGACCTCACCTGGAGCAACAACACTTCCTCTCTGGTCAGGAAGGCACACCAGCGGCTCTACTTCCTCAGGAGGCTGAGGTGCGCCGGACTGGGGAGCTCAGTCCTGACGGCGTTCTACAGGTGTGCGGTGGAGAGCATCTTGTGTTCCTGCATCACTGTGAAAGCGGCACAGAGGACTGTGGGATGCAGTCTTTCAACTACCACGTACATATACTCCTCCAGATGCAGCAAACGGGCCTCCTGCATCATGAAAGACCTCACCCATCCCGCACATGCTCTGTTTGTCCCTCTCCCCTCAGGCAGGAGGCTGAGGAGCATCAAGAGCAGGACTACCAGACTGAGGAACAGCTTCTTTCCTGAAGCTGTGAGACTGTTGAACTCTGGTGGTCCCCTTTAGTCCCCCCCCCTGACAAATGAACACTGCAATTTTTGCACAGTTAATTATTTTATTCTGTCTATTTGTTAAAAAGGCTAGTTGATTGTGTTCTTCTTTTATTCTCCTTTTTATTGTATATTTGTATATATCTATATTTATTATTCTCATTTCTATGATTGGGCTTGCTCCGGGACCAGGGTAACCTAATTTCGTCCCACCCATGTTTTACTTGTGTTGAATGACAAATAAAACTCCTTGAATCCTTGAATCCTTGAATCCTTGAATATTGGCCCTAACAGCTCATTTTGAATTGGTAAACCTATCATTTACAAAGTATGAACAAAGGGTTAGTAAACAAATCTTTAACATAACAAACATTTATAACTGTTTGTACATGATATATAAAAGAGTTTTAATGTATGAACAATGCCTTACAGATGATGACTTAAGTATTAATTAATAATTAGCTAATGCTTTGCTAATGCTGAATAGGATGAGTTAATCTAAAATCATACCACTTGCGGTATGTGTAGTATTGTTCTCTAACTGCACTTAACTGATTTCCATGTACTTTGATTTGCATCATTTCTTCAAGATGAATGTAACTCAACCATGTTAGGTTGTGTCATGTTATTAATGTTTGGTACATGCACTTTCAGTTCTGCAGACCTGAGTCCATAATGTCTGCAAACACTGCAGTCTAGTGCATGTGTTCCTAGAGTGCACGCTGCTCGACCTTCACAGGCTGGAGTCCACTCTGGGGCCCCCAGCTGACTCTCATCGGCCCTGCCCAGATCCTGAGGCCTCGGACCTGGATGGACCAGAAAAACCTCTGTGTGAACAGTCTGTCTTTGTTCCAGAGGACTAGAGTGAGCTCTGACTACACGGTGGAGACTTTAGGTCTGAGGCGGGGGGGCTCCCAGCCCTGTCACTTGTTAACTTGTTGTTTGTCTAAGATAGGGTATGGCTTACAAACCAGAAACTGACCTCCCCTGGGGTTGAATGAAAACATATTTCTGGGGGTTTGGTGTCAATATCAACCCCCACCCTCCAGGAAAATGCTTGGAGCATTCTGCAGCAGTGAAATAAAAATGTGTTTATGATCCTGGAGAGCAGCGTGATTTTCCTTTCCTCTCTTTCCGCCTGGTGCTGCAAACACTTCTCTATTTACTCTGTTCCATAACACTCTCAGTCAAATACAAATATCTACTGAGTACACAACATGAAGGACAAATAACCCAGCTTTTCATAGCTCATGGACACAAGGAAACAGCATATCCAAACTGTCATCTAGTCAAAATCAGAGGCAGAGACATTTGGATCAGTGTGAGACAAGAGTCTGCTGCAGAAAAACAACAGCTCTGCTCCTCTCTCTCTCTCTCTCCCTGTCTCTGAGCCACTCACTCTCTGCTCAATCATCCTGATAGATATGGACCTCGTGTTTTCATTAGCATGAAAAGGCAGCTTTATAACTGATGGAGGCTGAAAGAAACGCCCAGGGAGCACAGCGCTCTCAGGATAATGGAGGCCTTGTCTGAGCAGACAGCCGCTGGTTCCAACCAACACCTCACGACATGAGGTAATCAGGCTGAATACAGAGAGCACTGTATGTGATAACTGCTCACTCTCACACACGCACACACACACACACACACACACACGCACGCACACACACACACACACACACACACACACACACACACACACACACACACACACACACACACACACACACACTGCAGAGACACTGACAGAACTCATGAACAGAGAGTGATTTCATGGTTCTTTCAAAGAGGACACAAAGTGAGTGAGATCCTGTCAGGGTGGAGAAACTCCAGCCAACATATTCTTCTCTGAGACAAAGTGAAGTGCTCCCTGTGGGGTCAGGGGATAAACAGAATGGTCACCGTGAAATGTTCTCAGTCACCTTGCAGGAACTAGCTGCTGCTTCAGAAAGCTCCAGGTTTCACCACCAGCCTCATCAGAGCTGCTGCAGAGAGGAAACACTTCTGCTGAACTAGGACTCCTCAACAGCCTCTGGACGGGAGCTCTCAGTGGACCCAGGTTTCCTCAGCATGGTGCCAAGACCAGCATCATCCTGGAGACTGAGGTGGTGTTGGGGGTCACTGACCCCAGGGAGACTGAACATAGAAGGAGCAGAAGAGGGATAAAGAGCCTGGACACAAGAAGAAAAACAGGCCAATAACACATGAAAGACATAGAAGACAACTGTGACGCTTCAGGTTTTCTTAAAGGGTTAGTTTTTTCAAGTTTTTTTATGGTGTGCTTTAACAAACATGTCCATGTTACTCCACCAGGGGGTCCTGCTGCACTCAGCTGCTCAGTAGAAAAAACAGACACAGGGCCTCTGCAGACTGGTCAGATCTTTTGCGTGGACCAGTTGATCAATCTCTGATGTGAGTCTGTGGATCAGGTTCATCTGACTTCCTGATCCAAGAGCACTCAGCTTTGAGTGTTTGATGAGGCTTCATGTCATGTCTTTAATCGGGTGGTCTAATTCTGTTGTCTGTGTGTGTGTGTGTGTGTGTGTGTGCCTGTCTGTCTGTCTGTGTCTGTGTGACTGTAAGTGTGCTGGTGTGTGTCCCTTAAATGTTTGTGAACTGAACTTTAGGTGGAAGCACATGCTGGACAGAGGATTGGGCGGCTGACATTCAGAAAGCTAAGGGCTCAATGCTGGCTCCTATTGTCACATGCTGTGGTGTCCTTGAGCAAGACACTGGACCCTAAAGTGCCCCCTCTGTTGCTCAGTGGTGTGTAGATGATCAAGAATGCCTTAACTGAGCTGATGGTTCTGTATCCTCAGTTTGTGAATGTGCAGAGGCTGGATGAAAGAGACTAACAGCATTAAGAGCTTGTTGTCCTCAGAGACAGTAGTTCCCCCTTGTGACTGGCTGCAGTATAGCTCATGAATTCTGCACTGGCTCACAGCCATTACTTTGATGGTACTACCTGACATGATGTGAAGCATGCATACAGCATGGTTCATGACCCAAAAGACCCAGTTCACTACTCAGACAGAAAACAGACTTAAGTAAAAAAAGAGAATATCATGCTACCTTTTGATTCATTATTTCATTTTATTTTTTCATATTTAAGTATGTTGTTAGGCATTATTTATGTTGATGTTACTGGAATTTTTCACTTCAAACAGAAAAAGAACGTTTTCTGATTATATTTTTTGTTTGTTGAGTATTTTTGCAGCATCTTCCAGGGGCTGAGGGGGGGAATCCTCTTTTCAGGCTTTCAGAATATGGTCATCTTTGTCAGAAGGGCTGAAGGTCTGAAGGTCTGGAGGATCCACTGACTCCTCTCACCCACAGGGTAACCTGGAGAGGAAACAGCTCAGATCCAGAGCTTCATGGTGCTAACAGGTCTCCATCACACTCAGGTGTGATCCAATTGTGCCCTCTAGTGGTAGGCTGTTGCAGTGACTGCTGTACAGTGGCATATCTACGTTTGTCATGCTCTGGCATCACTCACTGACATCATAATTATCATTCATTTCATCCCTGATATCTGAGGATGAGTGTCAGAGACACAGTTGACCAGTCAAGTCCTCGTAGTCACAGCAGCACTGAGAGCAGAGGGCTGTCATGGGTGAAGGCTTCCACACACCTGATGAGAGAGCAGCAGGATCAGACTGATGGACATGATGACTGATGTCGATATTTGATCTTGAACAGTGTTTTTTTTCTGTTTTGTTTTGTTTTAAGCACCAGGCCTTTATCTACAAAGCTGGCATAAGCACAAAACTGGGCCCAAAACTGATGTATGCATTTTCTAATGCAAAGTTTGAGCAGTTACCCAACCAGTCCAACCAGTCCTGGGCAAATTTATTTTGGACTAAAGTCCTCAATGCGGAACAAACATTTTTACAACTGAGTTTGGTCAAATCCAAACTGAGGAACAGAATGGGTCAGGAAACACTCAGCTGCATACTCCAAAAAAGATTCAGACCCAGAAGACAAGGAGCAAGGAGATGCTGCTGCCCTTTCAATGGCTGTTTGTATTTTTTATTTTTGGGAGGTAGGTGGGCAGATGCAAATGACTGATGATAATTGTAGTTAAGGCAAATGCTGCCCTTACGTGTTTTTTCTTTTGTGCTAGGAATGACATTTACTTTTTGTTGTGGTATTTCTGCGTTACAGAGAAACAGACCTGATGTTGAAGCAAAGAGGACGGTACAGTTGTTTCACTTGTTTTGGGCTACACTTGACCAGTTACACACACACACACACACACACACACACACACACACACACACACACACACACACACACACACACACACATACAGTCCATACAATCTACACCCTCCTGCAGAATTTCTGATGTTTTTTGTCCTTTTCTCAGACAATATGAATGATGATACAAAAACATTTCTGTCACTCATGGTTAGTGGTTGGACTAAGTTATTTATTTTAAAAAATGTGTTTACTCATTTTCAGTCATAATGACAACAGAAAATTCCAAAATGTCCCTGATCAAAAGTTTTTATCCTATGATGATTTTGTCCCGATAACATGAACACAAGTTAACACAAATGTGTTTGAATGTCTCCTAAAGGTAACCATCCTCACCTGCGATCTATTTGCTTTTAATCAGTGTGTGTGTATAAAAGCTCAGTGAGTTTCTGAGCTCCTGACAGACACGTGCATCTTTCATCAAGTGCTGCACTGACATATTTGGATTCAGGGTCAGGGGAAAGAAAAATAATTGTTAAAGAATCTGCAGGAAAACTTAATCCAACTGTATAAAACAGGAAAGGGACATAAAAAGATATCCAAAAACCAGAAATTCTTCTGGGGGGTGTAAACTTTTGAGCTCAACTGTATGTGTGTGTGTGTGTGTGTGTGTGTGTGTGTGTGTGTGCACATGTATATGAACCTACACAAAATTCACAGTCATACAGAATCCATTCACATACATTCATAAATGTCAGTAAGATTTTGGTATATTTCATACCCTCAAATACAGACAAAAAGTCACGTTTACATACATACACACTCATAAATATGTATAATTCCAGTAACCTCTCAGGCAGCTCAGATCTGATGTTCAGAGCTGATGTTCAGAGCTGCTGTTCAGAGCTGCTGTTCAGAACTGATGTTCAGAGCTGCTGTTCAGATCTGCTGCCCAGAGCAGCTCAGATCTGCTGCTCACAGCCTCCTGCAGTGGACCGAGCGCCCTTTTCGGGTTATCGCGGGTTAGATTGGATTATGCTCAGTTACATAACAGGGCTCCTCAGGATTGGGGGCATTATGTGCGCATGCGCACAGCGTCGCACCTACCAACAATAAACCCGAAGCGTGTTCACGGAATTTAAAAACATTGGAGAGTTTTTTAGAGAAGAAGCTTCGTGTGCAGAGAAGAGGTGAGTTTCTGCACTTTCTTGTAGCTCAGCTGTGTGTGTGTGTGTGTGAGAGAGAGAGAGAGAGAGTGTGTGTGTGTGTGTGTGTGTGTGTGTGTGTGTGTGTGTGTGCGTTCACAGTGTGTTCACAGTGTCCCATGCACGCTGTCCGGTTGTTGCTCTTTGTGCGCGTTTGCTTCGGACTTAGAAGCAGAAATGAGGACGGCCGCTGCATCTGCTGGAGTGGAAAGCAGGCGGCATTAAATATAGAGTGCAGCTCTGACAGTGAATGTGTGAGCACACACTCACACACCGTCAGATCAGAAAGTCAGGGCTCTAACACGCAGAGGGCCGCGGGGCACGCGCGGCAAACTTGTTTTTTTTTCCGGAACAAAATGTTCTGAATGGAGAGAAGCTGCAGGAAGAAGAGGAATCTGCCAAATGTTCACCTCTCTGCTCTCTGTGGACGGAACCAGAGTGTGTGTGTGTGTGTGTGTGTGTGTAATGCATCAGTGTGTGTTCGCAGAACGCGCTCATGGAGCATTTCTTCCAAGTTTTCTTGCTCTGTGTGTAGTGTGGAGTATTTCTGTGGAATATCTGTGTGGGACTCTTCCTGACGCACTTCTTTGACTTTTCTCATCTGTGATCAGGCCAATATTTGATAGAAAGTCCTAGTCACTGTTTGACTCTTCATCACTCGCAGCGTGGTTGCAGGAGAGCACACACACACACAACTACACACACGCCCACCCCTTCTCGCGGCCTCACACACACCCACTCCCCCACTTTCTCAATTACTCATACACACCCCCCGGGCCCCCTTCCACCTCCAGTAGCTGTGGAATTCCTGAGGTTTAGCGCGGGTTCTCTCGGAGATCGGGCTCTTTGTGTTGGTCCGTTTGTGCGCTATTCACAGAGAAAGTGCGCACTGACCGCTCCTCTGCGCGCGCTCTGTACGCGGCTGTGTTTGTGTTTAACCAGAACTTCGCGGAGCTCTAATGTGCCCCCTTTTTCACTTTGCATGTTAATAAACTGCAGATGAAGTGGATGGGATCAAAGCTACTCAGAATGGCCTCTTCCTCTTATTAGAACATCGTGTTCCGAAAGGTTGAGCTGAGCCACCGTCACCCTCTCTCTCTCTCTCTCTCGCTCTCTCTCTCTCTCTCTGTTCCTTTCTGTCTCTCAGCCCCCATCGTTGTTTGGGTGCCCCCCCCCCAGCAGTGCTGCCTGTGTTGTAGTGCTTCCATCAGTCCTGCTGAAGTGCCCAGCAGCAGTGAATGTTTTAATGTTGTGGGGAGTTGAAGGCCTGATGTAAAAGAAGGTGCTGGTTTGTTTTGAAGTGGTCTTGTACTCAGCTCAGCTCTCAGCTGAATGTGACTCCACTTCAGAGCGTAAAGCAGTACAGGTGAATTTATGAAACACACACACTCTTTCTTCAAGAGTCCTTGTTTACACCTTTACTTGCAGAGAATCTTCTTTTCACTCATATCATGAACCATGGGGAGTGAGACTTTTCCCAGTCTGTGTGTGTGTGTGATAAAGTGTGTTTATGTCACAAACAGCACCCTCCTTCTCTTTGTATTGTGTCAGACTCCTAGAGGAACAACCTGAGCCTGTCAGGGACAAAAAGAAGGCCTCAAAGTGAGCAGGCTTTGATCAGCGCAGTCTCTGGAGTGCCTCATTATTCAAGCTCTGTTATTCAGGAAGAGCCTGAAACTTTCGCAATGCCCCTTTAAGAAAGCTCCTGTGATGTAACTGAGGAGAGAGCCCCCCCTCCCCCGCTCTCTTCCCGCATGGTCAGCTCAGTGTTCATTGTGACCATGTGCACAGACATTCCTGTTCACTCTGAAAGGTTCAGAAGAGAATGTAATCCTTTTATTGATCATTTGTTGTTGTTTACCTCCAGATCTCATGATGAGATTTAAATGCTCATGGGGGGGGGGGGGGGGGGGGGGCAGTTCCACAGCAGCTGCAGAAGTTTCACATGAAAGGAAACAATGCTGAAGAATCAGCAGCATGCAGGAACAAGACATTTTCGATCTGATGAAACTACTGTTCTGTGAAGAAGAACCAGGGAGGGAAACGGAACTTTCTAAAGACAGGACTACGGGGGTGTACCTTTAACATTGGACAAATACAGTACCCATACCTGGTACCTGGAAATCAGGACCCGTACTCAGCAAAAACAAATTTTGGTTCTTATGTGTGTTTTTATGTGGTAATACATGTTTATTTGTTTAATGATAAAATCTCAAAATATTTCCATGAAGCATATTAATGTCTCACTATATAAACTTTAACAAATGTATCAAGAAAATCATGCACAAATTAAAACCCAGCTCCTCACTGCAAAAACGGAAATCTAAGCAAGTCATTCTGTCTTATTTGTAGGAAAAATTGTCTTATTTTTCTTAATTTGAGCCACATTCACCAGACCAGGTCATAAAAATGTCTTATTTCAAGTTTTTTAAGACAAAAATGAGGTGTAAATTGCTTGTTACAAGTCAAAAAAATCTGCCAATGGGATAAGACGAATTCACCCGGGAAGTTTCTTGAAATTAGAAAGATGTCTTAAAACAAGAATCTTTTATCTTATCCCATTGGCAGATTTTTTTTTACTTGTTACAAGCAATTGATGCCTCATTTTTGTCTTTAAAAAAACTTGAAAAGAGACATTTTTATGACCTTGTCTAGTAAATGTGGCTCAAATCAAGAATAGTGAGACAAATTTGACTAAAAATAAGACAGAATGACTTGCTTAGATTTCAGTTTTTGCAGTGTACTTACTCCATGCTCATGTTCTGCATGGAAAATCATCTGCTCTTACACTACCTCACAGTCACAAGGATCCATTAAGGTATGAAATCATGGGACTGATTTTATGTGAATTGGTCCTTGGTACTGCTGACAGAATTTGGTTTGCACCTATAAAAGTACCAAAGGCATCACTCACCTCCAGACCAGGCAGGTTCAAGGCATGAAATCCCTAACCTTAACCCATAAAGCTCCCAAACTCAGAACTTCAGGGCCCTGTTTACAATGAAACATTTCCCCTGTAAGGAAAAAAAAAAAAATCAGTGAAAAAAATCTGCATTAACGTGGAAACACTGAGGGACTGAAAACGCTGTAGTTTGCACGTCTGACTTGTAGTTGGCGATGTAACTATATGAGCTGTGAGCTCTCAGAACTCCTCAGCTCTTCTTTCTCTTCTCCATGCTTGGTGTGACACAAACACGCACAACATGAAGGTTGAGACATCTACTATAAGGAGCGTGACGAGAACTCGTGCCACGAGATCTCGCAAGATTAAATCGTGACAATATTTCTCGTGTAAGTGAAAAACTTTCTCGCGGGCACAGGGAAGCCCTATATTTTATAGTCTATGAGGGAGCTCATCAGACTGTGAGCACTGAAGATTCCCCCGCCATTCTCCCTCAGCTCTCCATAACGAGAAACACGTGGTGATAACGTATATTGTTTTAGTTTCTCTTCTCTGTGTATCCTCTCACCCTCACAAATAGCGTGTGCGTGCCGCGGAGCATCAGCGAGGGTTTGGCGCGCGCTAACTCACACTGGATGCGTCTCTGGAGCGCAGACCTACGCGCTCTGCAGCAGCTGGATACAAGATCATAGAATCACAGGAGAAACACACGGTCCCGTGGGACTTAGAAAGTATTGGTACTCCCCAAACTTCAGCAGTTAGATTCCAAACCTCCTCCTTTTTGTTTCTGCTGTCTGTGTGAGAGGATCATCGTTTGGTGTTATTTTACAGCTGCTGACCAAAATACAGCAAGCTGCAATAACATATAAAAAAATGACACACACACACACACACAGACAAAAGAAAAACAACTTGGGGCAATAAAGTAAAAGGAGGGAGGAGGAGAATCCTCAAACTACAGTCAGAGCCCTATAGAGCCCCTTTAGCACAGCCAACAATGCCCAGGTAGCTTATTTATGGCAATAACCATAACACAAATTATTAATAAACTCATTATTTTAATCATTTATTATTTAATAACCTTTTACAAATTTAAGAAAAATGTGTCAAACTTATCATGTTGACTGTTAATCATCAATTTGCTGTTATTTATGCATAATGAGTATGTATTTTCTGTAGATTCAAAGCTTACATCATTCAAACTTTCATGTTCACTACTTTTACTGTAACTTTACTGAAAAAAAAAAAAAGTATGTTCATGCTGTTATCAAGAGGTCTCTCATTTACAAAATCTGGTAGGTCAGCGGTTGGGCTTGTATTGTTAAAGCTGGTCGCTTTTTCTATCACAAGATCTGGCAACACTGGTGGTAGTACTTTGGGTACCCAGTGGAAATAATAAGTTTTCTTAAAAGTAATGTGAAAATCTCATCTCATCCCAGTCTCGTGAATCTTGTATTGTGTCTATTACCAGCACCTGTTACTAACCACAGCTGAGTTTAAACAAGAGTCACCTGCTTGAAATAAATAATTTACCCACAATTCTTAAATGGTGCCAACAATTTTGTTTAATTTGTGCATTATTAAAAAAAACACTGAGTGATTGTAGTTAATTTATCAAGTTATGGTTGGTTTTAGTTAAGGGTTTTCATGTTGACAAAAGTTGCGAAACAACAGCAATGTTACACTCCAGCTGAATGTTGTTTCTGTATATTTGTTAAAGTTTATATATTGAGAAGTAAATGTGTTTGATTGAAATATTTTGATTTTTTATCATTAGATGAATTAAGATTTATTACCAAATAAATGCACACAAAAGTGCTAAAACTTGTTACCACTGAGTATTGGAATGGATGCCTAGGTACTGGGCTTGGATTCCGCTTTGGTGGAAATGTGAAAGGTTCCATCTGTACTCTGTAGACACACGGCTGTGACAGATGAATTAGGATCTTACCTGAAGTAACATTGTTTGATAATGAAGCCTTAGTCCTGAGAGAACTATTTGAACTCAACAAGATGTTTTTGTGGTTGAAGTTTGCAAAGTTAATCAGGATAACTAAGGTGTAATTGAGGTGATAATGGTGGAATGTATTCAGGAGTTTCCAGCAGTGGGGTTCAAAAAACCCTGAGCTGCCTTTTTTCCTTGACACTGATAGTGTGTGCACTGAGCTGCTGAAAGTAGAGCAGTATTTGTGACATGGTGAACGGTGTGTGTGGTTTGTGGATGTATGCTCGGTATGCTCACTGCTCCCCTCCCCTGAGGCAGAGCTCAGTCAGTCCAACATGCTCCTGCACTACATGCTACTGCCAGGTCGAATGGCTCTCTTTCTCTCACTCACTCACTCACTAAAGATCCAGCAGACATCCTGCTTTGCTGCTGAGCCTACCTGATGGTGTTTGGTTCTCTGTGTGTGTGTGTGTGTGTGTGTGTGCGCACACAACTCCATGTGACTGTGTGTGTTTGGGGTGGGGGGTGGGGGGTTGTAACCCTAACCCTTGCCCTCTGGCCTCTGCTCTTCCTGTTTTGCACTCACTGTTTGTCACATCCAGATGTGGGCGGTGTTGTTGGAGGTGGGCTCTGTGAAGTGAAGCCTCTGTTGATGGTTAACAATAAAGCTGAGACTCAGCACACTTTGAAAAAGTTTCTGAACATAAAGCTGAGTTCTGTGATGTCAGTGTGAACATTTGTTCTATGGCAATGTGAATGTGTTTGTCATGCCACCATGAATAAAACTGAAAGCTTCCAATTGATCATAAACTGGAGGAAGAGGGCAAGACTGACAGTGAAAGTGGTGGCAAGAACAATCTGACTGCATCACATCACTTAGATTGTTTCTCTGTCAAAGGTTGTTTTCAACAGCATGTCCCTCTGGTTGAGCAGTCTTGAGTGCAGAGCATAAAATGTCAACTGCAAAAAATGGTTACCTGGTATTCTGACACATTTTTGGTTAAAGAAACATTACATTGTCTTTTAATAGAATGTTGCAGCAGGACATTTCATGATTCAATGTAATTTGCGATTGACTGTTCAGCCCTAGTTTTGATACAGGGCTGAATCTCATTTTCCATTTGACACTCCAGAAAAAAAGAAGAGAGAGGGTTAAAGATGAGCTGTGAAAACTCTGCTCTGATGCTGATGAGGATCTCCCTGGAGGCTGTTTTTCTGTTTACCAGCATACATGTGTAGACACAGACCTTCCCTCTGGGTTAGTCGCTGAGAAAACCGGTCCTGCTTGATTAAGCTCAATCTTTTATTGGCATGTATATCAGAGGGACACGTGCCAGGTGTTGTTGTTGCTGTGTTTTCAGCTGATATTGAGTGTTCTGGAGTGATCTGAGGACAGAGGTTTGTTGGGGCAGCTTTAAAACTGGGGGAAAACCTGAACTGTCCCCCCCTGCTGGACACAAATAGTGCCTTTTTTTTTTTTTTTAGAAAAGTCACTCTGTCTGGTGATGTCCTTTCATTTATGTCTAGGGATGGATACTGATAAGATTTTATTGATACCAATGGTAGGGCTGGTGTGTGCGTATGTAAAATGATGAAAGCAGGGCCAAGCCTTGGACAATAGTGTTAGAGAGCCACTGTCTTCCAGTTGCACCAAACAAGCAACATGTGAGAGGCTAATATGAGAGAACAGCGGTCAACAACATGGATGGAGAAAATGCCACAGCAGTGTTGTGCATGAATGTGTTCAACGTGCATTTCTGCTGCATGTAATGAACTGCATCCATCTGCATTTAGTCTCCGCTGCTCTGTGTGTTGACTGCGTTTAGCAACTCACACCGGCAGCTCATACATGCCTCGAGCTGCAGGGCTGACAGATAGTTGTCGACGCCACATCGAGGAGTTCAGGAGCCTTCAGATTAGTCTCTGTTCATTCATGTTATGCTGCAGAATCTATTAAGAGGGATAAAATGGCTCCTCTCTTTTCTCTGGATGGATCTGGTAAAACCTTAAATCTCTTGACTCCTGGCGCTTCTCTACTCATTATGTCCTTTTCACTTCACTGTAGTCAAGTTAGATATGATCAAGTTTTGACATGGTTGGATTATTGTGAAAGTCACAGGCTCTTTTTGGATGGTTTCCCGGTACCACTTCCTGTCCTGCTTGACCTTCCCTGCGCTGAATTTATGCATCACTTTTGCCAGACTAAGGACAATCTTAGGTCACATTTCCATGGCCTGTTTTGTTTTCTTGCCTGTGGATTCTCCTCAACTTTTTAAAGAAGCAGGACCTTGTTGTTTTACACAATTATTACTTTTTCTGAATTTTATGAAATAGCACTAATAATTCTAAATGGATCATTTGGTTCAAGCAGGCTAAAAACATTAATATTGCATCTACAGTTGGCTTTGCTGCACCTTTTTCACTTTCTGTCCAGTAAAACATATTGTTTAAGTCCTAAAACGCTCGTCTAACTTGACAAGTCGTTTTGTCAAGTTGCAAAACTTGCACAATAAAAGGTTCTGTTTTCTAATACAACAGTCCTGCATTCTGATTCCTTCACTTCATTAGAATTATGAGTGCCACCTCTGTGTGAACAGCAGCATTTTGGGCCATTCAAAACCCTGTTAATACCAGCATATATATAGTCTGGACAGTGGACACTAATGTACTTCTGCAATATTCACTCTGCATGACAGTTAAAAATGTAATTCTGAGACAATTTACTGCAGTAATCATCTTCTAAATGAGGAGAAAATGAGGTTAACCCCAGTCATACATGAAAAAAAAAATACTGTTAAATATCGTGACACTGATGTAAGTTGAAAAATACCGTGACATCAATTTTGGTCATACCGCCCAGCCCTAACCAATGGCCTTATAGAACCTGCTCAACCATCTGATTCATTCATCATTTTATCATTCATTACCCTCGTCAAATCTTTAAGTGTATTTTCTGTGTACAAAAAGCAGCTTTATAGGTTTTTTGTCAGTATCATTTCATTGAGTTCATAATTAAATAAATTAGTAAATAGATTTAAGTAAGTTTTGTAAATAGAGTAAGTGAAAAATCACACATCAGAGCCTGTACTATGAAGCCGCATTTTCTCTTATGGAGGTAACTTAAGGATTTACTCTTGATTTTCTGTCCTGCGATGCTGGTTCACTTCTTACTGGGACAAATCACTATGGTAACTCATGCAAAACAGCTAACCTGCTCCAGAGCAGGTCAGGATCCGGATCAGAGATCAACAAGTACAAAAGCTCCACCTCCTGACCAATCAGCTCTTTGGAAAAGGACCTGCCCATTCTAAGATGTTCCTGTCGGAGTTGGTGCGTGGAGCTCTTTGGAGAGTTTTTAGGGTTAGCTATAATCCTTTTGATGTCATAATGACATCCTGTACCAAAGATACAGATTTTCATTGGATGGACTGAGCTGCGTTTGTCACTGATGGAGTCACATGTTACAAAAGCAACGTATCCTAGTTGGGCACATTTGAAGTATTGAGGTTAGGGCTGGGGGATATAGCCAAAAACTTAAACCCTGATATTTTTGAGCCTAAAATCCAATTCACGATTTTATTCAGGGGTTTTTTTCTATGCAAATAAACACCAACATCATTCAAAAATAGAATCAGTTATTTGATGCCAAAACATCAGCACATAACTGTATAGGCAACGCAACTTCTGCTGAGGTAATTTCAATAAGAAGACTTGCACGGGCACTGTGTTGAGATAAATAAATGTTCATAAGAAAAACAATGAAAACTCAAACAGTACTGTATAACAGGAGAAAAAGTGAAATTACTGCATTACAAAAAATGAAACAAAATCTTAATTCTTCTCCAACATTTAAATGGCAACTTAGACCAGAATGTGAACAAGAACAGCACCATTACATGACCAACTTTGTGCTTCTGCAGAGGTGTTTTCACTCAAAAGAACACTTGTGTCATGTGCACTGGATTACATTTTGTGAGCTAATTGAGTTAAATAAAACAGTACTGAGAAAAGGGATGGATTGTATACATACAACAAAATAACATCAGAAAATGGTTAAAAGAAGATTCTCCAATATTAGAGTGCCAACATAGACCAAGAGAACAACAAGAACAACACCATTACATGACCAACTCTGTGCTTTTGTGACTGTCCAAAGGTGTGCTTGATGCACACAAGTGTCAAAATACCCCCCCCCCCAGGCTTTACCATATCTAATGGTTTAACATGTCTTTACCTAAGTAAAAGACCATTGTGTTAGTAATGTCCTTCCATCTCTGTCCTGACTTGTTGTATGGTGTAGCTTTGGAAAATGCTGCAGCCACACTTTTGTTCATGATGCTTGCATCATTGCTCCCACTCTGCCGGGTGCTTTTGCTTGATGTGCTGGAAGAGATTTGTTGTGCTACTTAACTTTTTGCTGTCTTTTTGCAAACTTTTTCACAACACATTGGCTTATACCGTGTCAGACCTCGAGTATCCAAACCACATCTTTACCACTGAAGTCATGTTTCCTTGTTTTGGAAAGATGGTGTCCTCAACTTCGGAAACTTTTGCTGGCTCCATGCTCCACCCCCCCATGTGTGCGTACCTGTATGTTTGTAATTCATCTACTGGTCATGCGCAAACGAATGTTGCCCACAGTCTGTCTATGATACAGTGCCAGGCCTCTGGGTGTGGTGACTGTGTATAATATGTGCAGAGTCAAAATAGCGGAGAGCCTGGGGAACATTATACTCATTGTTGAGATTTTTTT
The DNA here is from genome assembly GCA_008086565.1 of Thalassoma bifasciatum. Lineage (NCBI taxonomy): Eukaryota > Metazoa > Chordata > Actinopteri > Labriformes > Labridae > Thalassoma > Thalassoma bifasciatum. The sequence goes on from RPOG01000941.1 coordinate 117,936, forward strand.
CTCACATCGATTGAAAAATAAATTCGAATTAATTTGGTTTATCCCCCAGCCCTGATTGAGGTCAATAATAAGGATGACCACACATGGCATAACTGCAGAAATGTAGAGTTATTTATACATACAATTTCTTCACTGTAAGGAATAAATATTCCAACACTAAAAGCGCTCACACAAGCACTGAGCTCTGTCCTGAACCTCTGTGCGTAACAAAGTGAAATTGATCAGTTTTCTTGGAAAACTGTTATATATCTGCTAAGCTAAGCTAGCTGGGCCAAAAGAGTGGATATATGGTACATGTGCTCTGATCTAATATAAGAATAAACAAGGGGATTGTTATGAATAAAGGCTAATGCTGTTGATGGAGTGAGCCATTGCTCATCAATTTTTGTCAGGAACCAGCTCTGGATAGCCAGCCCTGTTTCTGTCACCCTGCCTGCTTTTGGTCCATAGCTCCTGTCACTCTGCCTGGGATGGTCCCTCAGTTTGTGTCACACTTGCTGGGCTTCTCTCATGATCTTAGCTGATTGGATAAATTGTCAAGGGTCACGTCAAATTAAAGAAGGACTGACATATTAGCCATGTCAGCTCTTGGTTCTTTTCAGTGGTCCTTGTTTTTCCATCTGTGGGTCAGCTCCTTTCTCTGTTAGACTGAGCTCTGTAAATTGAACAGTTAATTGGGCTCATGCAAGATCATGGGGATTAACTGGGCTTGGCTGTGACAGAGGGAATAAATCAGGTGAGGAGGTCAGCTTTATCCTACACAGGAACTTAACAAGTAGAGGTTCCAAAGTGAAGTCCAATGAGCCAGAGAGACAAAACAAAGAAGGAAGCAGCCCAAACACCAGCAGAGGTTTGACTGATTGAAATGTTCATGAATTAAAAGTTAAAATGGAAAACAATGAAATGTATCTTTGCATTACAAATGCGATGTTCAACAAGCAAGTTGAACTGACATACACTGTGACACACACTCTCTGAAAACACTGTGTCTGCACTTGTGTCTCTGCCTGGGTTTATTGTCTTAATTTGGTGGTTTGCTGATTTGCTAGTTTGCTTCTTTTGTATTTGTTTGGTTTATGTAGCTGTTTGTTAAATGCTTTGTTTGTTTTAACAGGGATGAAGTTCCCAGTGGATCTGCTGGCTGGTGTCAGCCATGCAGAGCTGGAACGGTCAGCCAATAACTACATGAACAACCTCCTCTACAGCAACCCAGAGTCAGCTGAGCGCATCACCCTGCCTGACTACACACAGGTAACACACACTTTTCACACCAAACATACACCACACACACTTATCAAAGACTAACTGACACTGGACAGCTAACAGACCCATTAAACGCACACCTACCTTTGTTCAACTCTCAGCTTCCCGACTGACTTCACACAGGTTACACTGCTTACAGAGAAAGGAAAAGATAATAAAGAAAGAGAATAAGCTACATTTGATAGTTTTCTTCTTATTTTCAATCTTTGTCTCTTAATAAGAGAGTTTTGATAAAGCCTTTCTGATTTTTAATGCACTTGTCTGCCTGTCTGACTCTAGGTCTCCATAAACAGTTCCACTGTGGGTTTTGTTCCTCTGTATGGATCCAGTGACAAACCCCGGATCCTGGCCCTCTTTCCCCCCTCTGATCCAATGAATGCAGCAGCCTTGTTTCTCCTGGACCGATGGTGGACCGTGGATGACCTCTTAAGAACAGCAGATGCTTCCAGGGTTGGACCTGCAGAGGTCAGAGCAGATTTTTAAAGGCTGTGTCTGTTTGTCCTCATCAGAATGATATTCTGCACAGAACAAGCTTCTCATCTTGATTACTACAGGTGTTTCTCTAATGCGTGATACTTAACTGCATTAGAACAAGGACATGTCAAAAAATGAGTGTAAAACCCACAGCTGGAGCTGTGCTGATGGGGGTGCAATGATCTAAGAAAGGGATGCACCAAAATGAAATTCCTTGGCTGAATACTGAAAAAAAAGAAGAAATTAAAATTAAAGCCGCAAGCAGCGATACACGGGCCCTCGCTCACGTGCGGTTCTCTGAGCATGCGCTGAGCATCAATAACTTTTGATCATCAGTGGGTCTAGTATGCAACTGTTCGATTTGGAGATAATCAGAAAAAAACTGTAGGGCAAGTTCAAAAAAGTTCGTACCGTGCTAGCGCAAAAATTCCAACTTTGACGTAAAATTTCGGAACTTTAAATTATTGTTTTGACTTAACATTTTACATTTTTGTGAAGGTCTTGGAGTGATTAACGTGCCCAAAAAAATTCAAATGCTCATTCTCAGCTCTCCTCTCTATTGCGCATTCTGCTTGGACGCACACAGAAACTCAAAAGTGCACGCACGCACACACACAGACACACACTAACAGACACACACAGACACATACACACAGACACACACACACAGACACACACTCACACAGACACACACACACACGCACACACATGCACACACACACGCACACACACACACAGACACATACACACAGACACACACACACACACACAGACACATACACACAGACACACACCACAGTTTTTCTCAGTATGGGCCAATCCCAATTGTATACCCGAAGCCCCCCTCCCTTCCTCTTACCCCTTTGTTTACCCCTTCTCCACTGGCCCCCTGTTTTGAGGGCCAAGGGAAAGGATCAAAAACAAAGCCCGATGAAAGGAGAAGTCGTTTGATTCTTGCAATGGCCTCACCCCGAGTCCTAGGATTTACCAGGAGAAGCAAAGAATTGGACATGTAATAATAACACGACTGTCATTCCAGTGAATATAATTATTTATCAGGGGTGTGACGATATACTCAGCTCATGAGATGAGACACAATACTGAGTTCATTCGAACAAGACCAGATTTTCACATTACTTGTAAGAATACTTATTATTTCCACTGGGTACCCAAAGTTCTACCACCAGTGTTTCCAGAGCTCTTGATAAAAACAAGTGATCAGTTTTAATGAAACAAGCCCAAAACAAACCCAGCAGGTGACCAATCAGATTGTTTAAATGAGAGAACATACTAGTCTTAAATTTTGAAATAATTAATAAAAAATGAACAAATAATTAGATTATTGCCATAAATCAGCTCCCTGGGTGTTGTTAGCTACGCTAACAACTGCTTAAGAACTCTACCAGGGCTCTGGGTGTGGTTTGAGGATTCTCCTCCTCCCCCCCGTTTACTTTACTTAGTCAGGGTGAGTAGGGCTGGAACTATACAGCGGAAAAGGGCCATTCAAGTCGTTTCCTGTTGCAGAGAGCTGGGGGAGAATGTTTGAGGATCTTCAATGATGATATTTTCAGGCTCCGTCGTCATTCTGGCTGAGCCTGATAGGCTGCTTCTGCTCTTTTTCTCTTTATTTTCAGTTTCTGGCAGACTGGACATTGCATAGGTGCATTGCTGCCCCACAGGTCACAAATAGAGAATCAAATTGCCCACAGTCTGATGAGTTTCCTCTCAGACTGTATCATAAAGGGCTTCCCCTGAACCTGCGAGAAAGTTTTTCGCTTAAACGAGAAATATCGTCGCAATTTAATCTCGCCAGATCTCGTCACACCCCTACTATTTATGCCTATTTACTTGCATTTATGTGTTTCCTTTCTCCTGCTCTGCCATCTTGTTAGCGGACGCGGTGTATCACAGGAAATTTCCCATAGCCCTTCCTTTCAAGTGAAGTCCCAGTTTGTCTTCATTTCACGGGCTGTGTTGCCCTCCCCCTTAACCTCCCAAAGAATGGGATACCCTTTCACTAGACATGAACACATGAAAACAAGGGCTAAGGAGTGAAACAAGGGCTAAAGGGTACGATTGGGATCGGCCAATCACACACATTACAAGAGACTGATGTAATGTGTTTGTGCCAAGGAATCCTCCTCCTCGTAAAAACAAGCTCTCTTTCTCTCTCTGTCTCTCTGTGTCCCAATTTAAAAAAAAAAAAAACATTAATTGGAACAAACCTTTGATATAAATTTGATCTAACTTAGCCACGTCACAGTGAACCTCCACATGTTTCAAAGAATGGCTCCATGAAGACTCGTTCTTCTCTCTGTGTTTGCCTCAGGTGGTGACTACAGGGGAGAGGATAGTTTTGTACATCCTGAACAGAGTTGTCTATAGAGCCAAAGAGATGGGCTCAGAGGAGCTTCCCTTCCTCTGCCACGGTGAGACAGACCGCGCCAAGATCCTCTGGAACAATGGGGAGGCTGTGGGCTTCTACTCCGTCAAACCAGCTGGTAAGTGACCCAAGCTTTATATTACCTCCTTGGTGAGAGAGAGAGAGAGAGAGAGAGAGAGAGAGAGAGAGAGAGAGATGACTCCAACATGGGCCTTGTAAACAGACCCCTCTGTGTTCATTTTGGACTTAAAAACAAGATAAGATACACCTTTATTTGTTCCACAACAGGGAAATTTACAGAGTCACCGCAGCAAACAAAAAGCGTCTATTGAAAAACATTACAATAAGATTAAATCAAGTCGAATAATAGGGTAAGGGTTCTGTAGAAAAGACATCTTTAAATCAGTCTTAAGTTAAATAGCACCAAATCATAACAAATGTTTTTTCTGGAGACTTGTTAATGTAAATGAAGTGTTATTTTATAAACAAAAACCCAACATCAAGACAAGATAAGAAATCTGATCTCATTCTTAACCCACCAGAAGTACAGCATTTAGCAGCATTTAGCAAGTTACAATGGAGAGGAACAATTTCTCTTTAACAGGCAGAAACCTCAGACTGAACCATATTAGACAGACAGCTGAGACAGACAGAAAGACAGACATCTGAAACAAACAGACAGACAGACAGACAGACGGACGGAGAGACATCTGAGACAGACAGAGACAGAGAGACGGACAGACAGACAGACAGACATCTGAGACAGACATCTGAGACAGACAGACAGACAGACAGACAAACAGACATCTGAGACAGACAGACAGACAAACAGAGACAGACAGACAAACAGAGACAGACAGACAGACAGACAAACAGACAAACAGACAAACAGACATCTGAGACAGACAGACAGACAGACAGACAGACAGACAGACAAACAGAGACAGACAGACAGACAGACAGACAGATAAAGTCACAGGGACACAGTTCCAGAGAGATATGGTGAAAAGTCTTCTGAAAGGGTTTGGGCATGTCTTACACCAGAGATGATCATTTATCTGGTGTTTGCTTGAACCTGATTCTGTCCACTGAAGACTTGTTTGAGCTCATGGGTGTGAAATGGGTTTTCAGAGTTCTGCTGGTTGTGTTTCTTGCAGGCAGCTTGTGTAGCTCTTTCGGCACCAGAAGCTATCTGCTCCCTGTGATGGACTCCATATTTGTTCGAAAGGATCACCGTGGTAAAGGCTTTGGGCTGCAGATGCTTGAGGACTTTGTTTTCAGTTTCAAGGAGGAGTGTTTGGGGTTGAGGTACCCCCTCACCAAATCCATGTACAAAGGTAAAGAGGGACCCCCTCAGCTTCCACACCTCACTAGTTTCATTAAAGTAAATCCTTGTCTGGGGTTGAGGTACCCCCTCACCAAATCCATGTACAAAGGTCAAGAAAACCCCCCTCAGCTTCCACACCTCACTGGTTTCATTAAAGTAAATCCTTGTCCTGGCAGCAGGGCCGTGCTGAAGACTCACACTCATCTTCTCTGTCCTCAGTTTGTAAAAAGTACCTTCGTCAGTACCCGGGGAATGCAGACCTGCTGTGGGAGGTACAGAGCATTGGAGGGCCTTTGCAGAGGACCAGAATCGCCTCCAAGATCCAGACCATGGACCTAAGTGGTGAGAAGAACAAAATCTCTTTCCTAGATTGCATGTGAGACCTTTTAAAAAGTTTCAGAACTTAAAGGTGCAATTTTACGCAAAGTGCACTTTTATATGGGTAACTAACAAAAACATAGGTCCCCAGGTGTGTCTTCAACACCCCCTAGTATTAACAAAACCCATCTTCTCCTCTCTTCACTAGCTCCTTTTTTCTGAAAATCTCTCCTTCAGCAGCTGTTTTGAATTCAAGCCAGTTTTGACGTCACCACCGGAGACACACACACCAGAACGAAGTGACACAATCACGTCTGGCAGTTGCTCCGCCTCCTCCTCATGCAGCTTCCTCCCAGGAACAAAACAAAAAATTTTTAGATTAAGAGTGTGGCATACAAGAATCTCCGTTCCTTGAGTCGGGTCACCATGACCACTTCCTTAAAGATGCAGGGAGAGTTTGAACTCATTTGCATATTCAAATACAGACGCTGAAACAGCTCACTGAGAAATGCAGCGAAAAAGAGGGATTTTTGTCAGGCTTAAATTCATGATCCCAGTGGCTTCTGCATCAAATGACTTTGAGCTGTTTTCAAAAGTATAATATGGCACCTTCAGAGTTGAAAAAGGACCAAATGTTGACGGTGAGGAGAAGTCTCGCTGTGAACTCCTCCGACATGTCTTCATCTGTGTCTCAGCAGTGTCCAAGAACCTGTCCTTCACAGAGGGGTCTGTGCTGACCACTGGGGTGACTGAAGAAGATGAGGTGATGGAGGCCATTACCTCAAGGATGACAGAAGCTGAGTCCATGGAGTGCACCGTTGAAATAGTGGTACATTGTTTCTTTATTGTTATCATTTCAATTATTATGTCTTATTCTTACAAGCATTTGCTGAAAGATGTCAACATTGAATTTTCAGGAAGAAGTGACTTTACTCAAAACAAACAAAGGTGAGTGTCATCCTTTTACATTTGAGCTGTACAAACTGTGTACCTTAATACCATTCACTCCTACTAACTGTAACCTTGGCCCCAGTTTTAGATGATGACATCCCTGTTGTGGTCCGGGGTCGAAGCAGTGGATCCAGATCAATAAAGGTGACAGAATGGATCACAGACAAGAGGTCTGAGAGAGTTATCAGGTCAGTATGAGATCAGTTTGAGAAATGGGCCTCTCTCATGTCAGCTTCTCTTACAGACACCCACAAAGGTCAAATCAGTTTTCATTGGGATAAAAAATATGCCGGTGGTCCAGAAAAGATACAATTACGTAAAAACCTGCTTAAGTCTGAAACACGAGTCAAGAAGAAAAGGAAAAGGAAAGCACATGCTGAAGAAAACGAAAAGAACTACATGGTCGGAAAATATGCAGAGTGGTGTCCAAAACTTAAAACCATTAGGAAGCAGCCATCACATGCAGTGGTCCAGATTTCAGGCCTGTATCTGGGCTGTAGGAGAAAGATGGCTGCTTCAGTGCTTAGAAATGTGGAGTCATTTGATCTGACAAGGACATCCTCAGATTCCAATTCTACTTGAAACTTGATAAAGCTTAATGCCTGAGTGACTGACAACTCTTTGAGCTTGAGGACATGGATTTGAAGAGTGAATTACTGATATTATCACACACTACTGCCTCTATACTTTGAAAAGCTTGAGTTGAATGAAGTTCTTTGCATCCTCTAGGATTGAAGATATTGAGGCAGAAACCCCGAGAGAGGAGCATCTTTCACAGAAGACAGAAGTGGAGAATATTTCTGAGCTGGAACAGACTGAGGTGTGTGTGTGTGTGTGTGTGTGTGTGTGTGTGTGTGTGTGTGTGTGTGTGTGTGTGTGTGTGTGTGTGTGTGTGTGTGTGTGTGTGTGTGTGTGTGTGTGTGTGTGTGTGTGTGTGTGTGTGTGTGTGTGTGTGTGTGTGTGTGTGTGTGTGTGTGTGTGTGTGTGTGTCTGTGTGTGTGTGTGTGTCTGTGTGTTTATATGTGAATCCCTCTTTGTGGCAAACATGTTTAACTGTTCTCTCTTTACCTGTAGGAAGTAGTCACTGTCATTGTAGCTCTTGATGAAGAAGGAGAGGATACCATTGATGTGCCTCCTCAAGAGGAAGAGAAAAAAGAGGAGAAGGAGGAGGAGGTAATATCTGTGATGATAGACAAGCCAGCCACACAAGACCTGGACACTGTTACACCAGCTCCTGGGACTGAGGAGCCTCAAGCAGAGGCTGAAGGCCCAGAGGAGCTGAACACATCTCATGAGTCTCAGGTGATTGTAGAGAACGTGGCATCAGAAATGGAGGAAGCCGAAGAAGAGAGTGAGGATACTGCAGTGGTCATCATCTCTAAAGAGGTTTCAGAGGAGCATGAGAAGGAAGAAGCTCGAACGGAGGCCCAAACTGAGGCTCACACTGAGGCCCAAACTGAGGCTCACACTGAGGAAACTGCTGAAAAGTCAGAAGACAAAGAATCCCAACAGGAGAGCGTCGGAACAGAGAATGGCGATGTGGTAAAAACCAGGAGAACAGCTGTGAAGGCTGTAGAAAAAGTGAAGAGTGAAACTCCCAGGAGGAGATCTCGGAGGCTCAGAGAACTGGAGGCGGTTAAGGTTCTGAGAGGAAGGACTGTTGTGAGCCCCTCCCCCAAATCCACACGCCACAGCCAGATAGTGCACAGGGAAATAAAGACAAGGGTTGAGGAAGTCTTTACAGCTGATGCTGCTGAGGGGTCAGCTGTGACTGATGGAGAAGAACCAGAGGAAACTCCTTCCATGGAGGGTGATGCTGAGGCTGAGGATAAACTGCAGGAAGAAGGGATCCTAACAAATCAAGGGCAGGCTGAGGCCAAAGACACTGCAGTGAAGATCACTGGTTCAGCAGAGAAAGCTGACCAGGGGACAGGAGACGCTGCTGATGAAGAGGACGTGAGAGAGGAACAGGCTGAGGAAGAAGAGGAGGACAAACCTGATGGGGAGGAGGGTTCACTTCCAAAGGCAGAAGAGGCAGCAGAACACATTATATCTCCTACTGAGGACAAGGACATGACCCAGGAAGAGGCAGAGGGAGTGTCAGCCATGGACACAGGTGAAGGGGAGGGCCTTAAGCCTGAAACAGTTGTTCCCAATGGTCTTGATGCGGTTGCTGCACCTGCAGCTGAAGAGTCTGAAGAAAAGGTCTCAGACTCCAACACCTTCCTGCTCCAGGAGGTCCACATGGACCTGGCGGACGTGAAAGCAACCTGCGAGGATCTGGGTGAAAAAGAGGGAGGAGAAACACCAAATGATGGAGCAGCTTTTGCAGAGGAAAAGGAAGAGGAGCTAAAAGCAGCAGAAGAAGAAGTAACCTCATCAGAGGAGGGAGAAGGCATAAGTGGAGAGGTTACAGAAGAATCTGTTGATGCGTCTGCAGGGTCAAAGGTCATCCAAGTGGAACAGCCTCAGAAAAACAACTCAGAGAAGGTAAATAAGGAATCTGATAACCTAGATGAAGAAACGGGTGAAGCACAGGAGGCCTCTGTTGTTATGACAAAAATTTTGAGGAGTGGAAGAAAGCTGATTCAAGCAAGCAGCGAATCTCTGAGTAAAGGACCCCAACGGGAGGAGGAGGAGGTGATGGACACTGATGAGGCTGTTGCTGAGGGGGAGTTAGATGACACAGAGGTAGCAGAGGGAGCAGGTGTGGAAAAGACACAAGTGAAGGAGAGAGAAGGAAAGGTGGAAGAGGTAGTTGCTTCAGAAACCCAGAAACATGTTGAGGGAGAAAGAGTGGTGGAGGGGCCTCAGACTGTGGCAGAGGAAGGAGGTGAAGTGGTGGAAGAGAAAACCACAGCAGTGCTTGATACATCAATAGATGCTGAGGTGGAGGCCGAAGAGCAAGAAGTAACATCACTCACAGTAGAATTGGAGGCTCCTGAAGGAGTAAAGGAGCAGCCCCAAAAAAACACACACACTGTTTTTGCTCCTGCTGAGACAGATCAAGCTGAGCGGGAGGTCATGGGAGTGGAAGAGGAGGGGGTGGAGGAGGCAGGAAATGCATTCACCACACAAGAGCACCCTGAAGGGATTGCTGAAGAAGCTCAGGGAGCCGATAAAAAGGAGGAACCAGAAGTTCATGAACGAGTTCTCAGGAGTGGGAGGAAGTCTTACCTCATATGGAGCGGTTCACCAAGGAAAACACCAAAGAAACACCGGAAAGAGGAGGAGGAGAAGGGAGGAGAAGAAGCTACTGTGGACATAGAAGAAGAAGCTGAGGAGGAAAAGATAACTCCTGAAGATGAAGGACTAACTGAGCTAGATAGAATTCAACAAGCTGGGCCAAAAACACACACAGAAGAAGAGGGTCCAGCTGAAAAGGACCCAGTCACACAGGACNGGAGGAAGAGTCAGCCCATGAAACACCAGGGACAGTGATGGAGGAAGAGTCAAAGACAACAGCTGACACAACAGCTGAGACCTCTCAAGAAGAACAAAACACAGAAATGGACACATCCTTACATGAAGTCACACCTGACACAGCTTCACTCACCCCACCTCCAGAAGCAGAGCAGCAGAGCCAGGTCAAAGTACCTCAGCTCCCTGAGCTCCAGAGAGTGAGTGTGTTTCTGGTAGACCTGAAGAAGACACACCATGGAGTTCTGGGGGAAACTGTGGCTGTGGAAGAGGAGGGAGCTCCTGCTGAAAGAGGAGAGGAACAAAGTAAGGAGGTAGTAGAAGTGCAACCAGAGGATGACCAAAGTGCCTTTGTGGAAGAGAAGCTTACTGTAAAAGAGGCTAAAGAAGAGGGGCTGAAAGAGGTGGTCCAAAGTCCCCCTGAATTAGAGGAACAAACTGGGCCAGACACCATGGAAGAGGAACAGAAGGAGGTGGAGGACAATGCAGATTTCACAACACAGGAAACAGAAACAAAAGGGGAGACAACAACTAAGTTAAATGACAACCAGAATGAGAAAGAGGGTGAGGAGGAAGATACAGTGACTAAAACCAGAACACGAGGAGGAAGAAAGTCAGCAGTCACAACTCCAAGACGCATACCCACTAGAAGTCAGCTGACAGAGGGCAATGAGGAAGATGACGATGAGGAACCAGAAGTTCATGAACGAGTTCTCAGGAGTGGGAGGAAGTCTTACCTCATATGGAGCGGTTCACCAAGGAATTGTGGTTTCTTTGTGGCCTTTCTCCTCCTCCTCTTCCCTCCTCTTCTTCGATGACACCTGTATCTTCTTCTTCGACTCCTCCTTTTCTATTGAGGACTTCTACTTCCTGATTGACTCGATCATAGAATTCAACAAGCTGGGCCAAAAACACACACAGAAGAAGAGGGTCCAGCTGAAAAGGACCCAGTCACACAGGACAATGCTCCAGACCAAGATAAGGCAGAAAACACAGAGACAACTGGACAAGAGGCTGCAGTGGGACAGACCTCAGGGCAAGAAATCCTCTCTCAGGATACAGTGGAACAGAAAGAATCAGCCCAAGAAACACCAGGGACAGTGATGGAGGAAGAGTCATCCCAAGAAACACCAGGGACAGTGGAGGAGGAGGAAGAGTCAGCCCAAGAAACACCAGGGACAGTGATGGAGGAAGAGTCAGCCCAAGAAACACCAGGNGAAGAAGCTGAGGAGGAAAAGATAACTCCTGAAGATGAAGGACTAACTGAGCTAGATAGAATTCAACAAGCTGGGCCAAAAACACACACAGAAGAAGAGGGTCCAGCTGAAAAGGACCCAGTCACACAGGACAATGCTCCAGACCAAGATAAGGCAGAAAACACAGAGACAACTGGACAAGAGGCTGCAGTGGGACAGACCTCAGGGCAAGAAATCCTCTCTCAGGATACAGTGGAACAGAAAGAATCAGCCCAAGAAACACCAGGGACAGTGATGGAGGAAGAGTCATCCCAAGAAACACCAGGGACAGTGGAGGAGGAGGAAGAGTCAGCCCAAGAAACACCTCCCTGTCACCTCCTCCTTCTCAGTCGGGTTCTTTGTGGTCCCTGTCACTACCTCCTTCAAGTCAGTCGGGTTCTTTGTGGTCACTGTCACTACCTCCTTCTCAGTCGGGTTCTTTGTGGTCCCTGTCACTACCTCCTTCTCAGTCGGGTTCTTTGTGGTCCGGCAGTGATGGAGGAAGAGTCAGCCCAAGAAACACCAGGGACAGTGGAGGAGGAAGAGTCAGCCCATGAAACACCAGGGACAGTGATGGAGGAAGAGTCAAAGACAACAGCTGACACAACAGCTGAGACCTCTCAAGAAGAACAAAACACAGAAATGGACACATCCTTACATGAAGTCACACCTGACACAGCTTCACTCACCCCACCTCCAGAAGCAGAGCAGCAGAGCCAGGTCAAAGTACCTCAGCTCCCTGAGCTCCAGAGAGTGAGTGTGTTTCTGGTAGACCTGAAGAAGACACACCATGGAGTTCTGGGGGAAACTGTGGCTGTGGAAGAGGAGGGAGCTCCTGCTGAAAGAGGAGAGGAGCAAAGTAAGGAGGTAGTAGAAGTGCAACCAGAGGATGACCAAAGTGCCTTTGTGGAAGAGAAGCTTACTGAAAAAGAGGCTAAAGAAGAGGGGCTGAAAGAGGTGGTCCAAAGTCCCCCTGAATTAGAGGAACAAACTGGGCCAGACACCATGGAAGAGGAACAGAAGGAGGTGGAGGACAATGCAGATTTCACAACACAGGAAACAGAAACAATAGGGGAGACAACAACTAAGTTAAATGACAACCAGAATGAGAAAGAGGGTGAGGAGGAAGATACAGTGACTAAAACCAGAACACGAGGAGGAAGAAAGTCAGCAGTCACAACTCCAAGACGCATACCCACTAGAAGTCAGCTGACAGAGGGCAATGAAGAGGACAATAAAGAGCAAGAAGCACAAGTCCGAATCCTCAGGTATGGGAGAAGGTCCATCTATGTCTCACCAAGGAAAACATCAAAAAGAGCAAGTAAGCAGACTGAGGAAGAAGAGAGAGGAGAAGAGTCTGAGGCAGCAGGGGAGGAAGAAACAAAGGATGACAGACAAGCTGAAGAGGAGAGACCTAATGATAAGGACACAAGTCAACAAGCAGAGCCAGTACTAGACACAGAGAGATCAGAGGAAACTATCACACAAACAGAGACATCAGAGGATGGACCAGCTGACAGAGCTGAGACTGATGCAGCAGACAATGCTCCAGAATCTCTCGTAGAAGAAGAAACAGTCCAGGAGAAACAGAGTGTCCTCGCATCTGAAGCTTGGACAGATAACCAGGCCAAAGACGAGGACACCCAGGCTGGAGAGGAGGACACCCAGGCTGGAGAGGAGGACACCCAGGCTGAAGAGGAGCACACCCAGGCTGAAGAGGAGCACACCCAGGCTGAAGAGGAGGACACCCAGGCTGAAGAGGAGCACACCCAGGCTGAAGAGGAGCACACCCAGGCTCAAGAAGCTGAAGCAGAGGATGTCACAGCAACACAGGGAGAAGCTGCAGAAACCGAGGAAAGCAAAGAAAAGGAGAACAAAGAGGAAAGTGCAGCTGAGAAAGATTTAAACACAGAACCAGAGGCTGAGTCTGAAGAAGTAGAAGCTGCTGTAGAAACAGAATCAATCACACCACAGACCGTGGCCTCAGAACCACCTGCTGCCTCAGAACCACCTGCTGCCTCAGAACCACCTCCTTCTGAGGATGGTATAGAAGAGGCACCTGCTGCAGAGGAGGGACAGGTTTCTGATGAGGAACCACCAACTGTTGAAAGAAGAGTTCTCCGAAGTGGAGAAAAGACTGTGAGGACTTCACCAAGTAAAACCACCAAAAGACAAGAACATGAGCCAGAGGAAGAGGTAGCTGCAGAAACCAGAGCCAAGAGAAAGGGCAGGCAGTCTGCTGCAATGGCTACACGTAAATCCAAAAGAGCCAGAAACAAGAACAGAACAGAGGAAGAAGAACCTGCTCCAGCTGAAAAGATGCAAGCAGTGGAAACAAAGTCTGAAGAAAAAGGGAATACCAGTGGTGAGAAAGGGAACATCATTGATGAGAAAACAGAAGAACAGGATGGTGACCAAGAAAAAGAAGATGGTGCCACAAAGCCAGGGGATGAGAGTGAGGGGGTAGAAGCTGTAACAGGCGACTCCCAGAAAGAGCAAGAGACCCCGGCACAGGAGCCCCCTACTGTCCCAGACCAAAGACAGGAGGAAACAAGTCCTGAAGACACACCGAGTGCAGACAGCAGACCGACTCTGGAGGAAGAAGAGGAGCCTGTTGTTGAAACTAGAATCACAAGAAGCGGTAAGACAGAAGAAAGTGTCTCTCCAGACAAAAAAGCAAAAAACCAAAAGACTGAAGCCAACGAAGAGGACAGGCCAGCCACAGAGGAGCAGGCCAATACTGAGGAACCTAGAGCTGAGAAAAGAGTCCTGAGGAGGGGCAGGAGATCTGCCCCTGCTCCTCCAAGACGTAAATCAAAGAGAGCTCGCACAGAGGGTCAACCAGAGGAAAAAGAGGAAACTGCTCCTGCTGGGGAGGATAAAGAAGAGGAAAAGGAGGACAAGATAGTCGCTGAGGAGGAAAAGGTTGAGAATGTGGCAGAAGGTGAATCTGCTGCAGGAAGTGAACAGGAAGCAGAAGCTGAGGACCACAGCACGACAGCAGAGCAAGCAAGTGGCATAGACAATGTTGAGACTTCAGCAGCTGACTCAGACCTGGTAGAGAAAGGCACAACGAGAGAAGAACCTACAGAGGCAGACTCTGCCAACGTCACTGTGGGCAGAGAGGCACCTGCTGAGTCTGGGGAAACTGGTGAAGAAGATCCAGCACCAGTAAGAGCAACAAGACGTTCCAGGAGACTGAAAGTTCAGGAAATGATGGACGCAGAGCAGCACGGAGAGGTAGATCAGGATGATGATGACAAAGATAATGCACAGAATCAAATGGAGGGAACATCCTCTCCAGAGCAAGATGATGAGCCCACACAAGAGCAAGCAACTGGTTTAACAGGGGACACAGAGATGGACGAGCCAGAAAAAGCCCCAGAGGAACATCCGTCAGAGGGGGAGGTAGATGTACCTGGGGGCTCCTTAGTCATTGAGTGTGTAAGTCTTCAAAGTGAGAGGAGTCCTGTCAACCAAAAGAAGAAGACAGTGGGCAGACCCCCCAAACGAAGATCCAATCGAAAGAGAGCAAAAGTGGACTACAGAGAGGAGGACGATGAGGAGCCTTCATCTCAGGCAATCACTGACACAGAGGAAGAGGATGAAGTCAAATCAGAGGAAGACAAAGAGCAGACAACCATGTCCCCTGACTATAAACCATCAGAGAATGAAGATGAAGGCAGTGAAGAGGAATACCAAGAGAACAACAGGAGTATGAAGAAGACCAGCGTCCTCACTCTGGTGTTAGATGAAGATGATGACGAGCAGAGAATGTCAGAGGAAGAGCTGGAGCGTATCATGATTGGAGACAAGAGGTTAAGAGGGAGAGTAGTTCCTTCAATCGTCATTACACCCAGGCGCTGCAGCGGAAGAGCCAAAAGAGACGAGTTTGAGTCAGAGGAAAAGAGTCCGCCGTCGGCCCAGAGAAGGAGTGTCCGCAAGAGGAGGAGTGAGGAGACAACACCAGCTCGGCAACTGAAGCGTCGCAGCAGAGTCTAAGATCTGAACAGCACCATCACAGACCGCTGGCACAGCACTTGGTAAGTTAGTGTCAAAAATGTGTGAAAAGGAGGAACACGTTTTTTGGATCGGCAGCCTCTAGCCAATGTCTTTCTCTAGGTATCTGAAGAGAACAAGTTGTAGATTGGGCTGCATGGTGGTGCAGTGGTTGGCACTGTTGCCTTAGAGTAGAAGGGGTCATCAGTTTAGATTCTGGTTTGGACATAGTTGGCCTTTTTTGGGTGGGTTTTCTATGTTCTCCCTGTACATGTGTAGGTTACCCCCATTCACTCCAGCTTCCTCTCACAGTCCAAAAACATACCAATTAGGTCAACTGGCGATTCTGAAGATTCAAGATTCAAGAGTCACTGTATTCACCATTGCACATGTTTCAGGGCAACAGAATTTTTCTTTCAGTGACATCCCATCCATTGACTTGACATACTGTGCAATGATGCAATAAATCAATAAATTTAAGGATTTTTAACAGACATTTATTCACTCACACATAAAGCACACACTGTATAGTAATAACATAGGTATAAAAGGTAAAAAACAGAATTATAAAAAATTAAAATGGAAAACACGGAATTTGGGAAAAAATAAAACAGAATTTGGGAAAAAAAATAGATTTCATAGGGCCCTACACATATCAGGGGGTGGACCGGAGTGGGAACACAGAAACGGGGCTCTACAGAAAAGCAAACCCACACTCAGTAGAAGGGGAAACACAGGATGTATGTGTGTGTGTGTGTGTGTGTATGTGTGTGTGTGTGTAAAAATGGCGGTGGTCTCTGTGTATCAGCCCTGTGATTGACTGGAGACCAGCACAGGGTGTACCCCACCCCCCACCCTGAGACAGCTGGGATGAGCTCCAGCTTTCTGCTTGTCCCTTTCGATACAGCTTGTTTCTGAATCTGCCTCTCTCTTTCACTGTGCTGTAAAGAGTCTGTCTTTTTGTCACACATGGCATCAGCTGACATGACCTTATAAATCTGGGACAACCATTTAGAAATTAAAGGGACACGGAATTAATTTGGTTGTGTGCAGATTAACACTTCGACCCCC
Source organism: Thalassoma bifasciatum (assembly GCA_008086565.1). Taxonomy (NCBI): domain Eukaryota; kingdom Metazoa; phylum Chordata; class Actinopteri; order Labriformes; family Labridae; genus Thalassoma; species Thalassoma bifasciatum. Next base: position 134,377 of record RPOG01000941.1, read on the forward strand.
TCCATTAAATAAATAAAAAATGAATAAAGAAAGAAAGACAGAAAGAAAAACAGAATTTAAGTTTACTATTCATTATACTAACACAGATTCATTGATCATATGTTCTTGTCTTTCTATGTTTTATCAAGCTCATTTTTTCGAACACCTGATCCAACCAAACATGGAGGCTTCTACTATCCAGACAAACTCAAACAACTGGACAACACAACAACTGCAACACAACAACAGCAACACAACAACGGCAACCAGAGAACACAGACCAGGCAACACAACCAGGACAACCAGATGGATAGATTTGATGATTTCTAGGTCTTTACAAGCCATACTCAGATTTCTAATGACAGTTTGTAAAAGTGGTGAATGATATTTTTGTATTGTACATATCATCTTACATCTTTTCTTTAATGTGAATGTCTACTTTGCATTTTGTAGTGCAGGAGCTTAATATCATCATAATTGTAGTCTTTTTGGTTTGGTGATTTTATCTCAGAAATATGCAAACTTGATCCAATTAGATCATCTTATTTGGAATGAAATAAAATGGTGCATTTACATTTTTGAGATGCCCAATCAGATTTTTCAACAGAAACCTTTTTTTAAGGTTTGATTGTCTTTTCTATTAAAACGTACCCTGATTATATTTTTACCAAAACATGTTGAGCTGAACTCAGGTTTTTTTCATTGCTGTGCTTCTTTCTCATTTCGCTTGTAGAGATAAGTATATGTGCACCTGTGGGTGTAACTGTAAGTCTCCTCCCATTTAAACTCCCCTTAACCTCTGAAGACCCAGCGTCCACATTTGTGGACACTACATTTCTGCCTTTCAGACCCATGCTACTTCATTGTTTTAAACTTTGACCTATTAGCCATTAGGACACTGCCCATCTCATCTTTTGATGATATCAAAATATTATACCCATTTTAGTGAAACATTTTTAGTTATGTTCAATAACACTTATGACTTAAAAGTAGATGCTAACTAATAACACTTAAGAAAACCTCCCAATATAAAGACCAAGTGTAGTTTTTATACTTATTGGGTCTTACTTATCCCTAATAGCAAGAAGAAGTAAAAAAAATACACACAAGACAAAAGCTCAGGTCTCAGGGGGTTAAGCTCTCTCAGAGGTTGACTTTTAGTGAAGTGTTCGTCCTAAGTCTTACTTTTTGTCTGATATCTTTTAGTCACTAATGTTCAATTTCATCCAGGAGTACCACTGACCAGATACTATTAAGCTGTCTGAGTTTAGATTGATGTCTTACAAACATGTAAGTTTAATATCACATCCCACATTTATTTTCTTAACTGACATGTAGACTAACTTTTTCTGTAAAGATATTTTTTCAGGAACTTTTTCACCATTTTCTGCAGTAAATAAAGGTTTTAAACACAAGATCTTACCTTTTTGTTTTGTTTTCATTTGTTGTAGATTTTTAAGTTTAGAAGGTTTCCAAGAACACACACACAAAATACAATATGAAACAAATCCATTTTAACCAAACCCAAAGGGAATAGATATGCTATTCAAATGAGGTAGCTCACACATAGCTGCCCATGATCAGCAGGCTGCAGATGGCACATGTAGGTCCAGGTGTGGATGCAATCCAGCTAAACATCATCAACAAGGCCAAGGCACAACTTATAGCTATATACTCATATATTCTACAATTCTACAATTTCATTTAGCAGACGCTTTTATCCAAAGGGACGTACAACACAAGCAAGAAGTTAGACATGAAAGGAAAACCTTAGTGAGTGATACAAAGTGCTTCAAATAAGTGCAATTGGCCTCCAGTTTAGTAAGGTGCACTTTTTTTTTTCTTTTTTTTAGCATAGCTAATAATTCAACAAAGGAGTAGGATTTATTGTTATGCAGTGACAATCACCAACAACCATTAATAAGTAAGATCAGTGCTAAACATTCAGTAAGAGCTGGGTCTGAAACCCTCTGAGTCATTCTACCCCTGCAGACAAAGAGGAGAAGGCTCAGATTAAGTACCAAAGTGTTCCCTGAACAGTGGAGTCTTCAGACGACTCTTAGAAGTAGAAAGGGACTCTGCAGACCGTATGTAGTTGGATAATTCATCCCACCATTCAGGTACAACAGAGAAAAAGAGTCTGGACAGAGATTTTGTGCCATGCTGGGCTGGGGGGGGGGGGCACCAGGCGTCTTTCACAGGCAGAACGTAGGGAGATGGAGTGTAGACCTGGATGAGGGATTCCAGGTAGGCCGGAGCCATTCTTGTCAAAGTTTTGTAAGCCAAGAGAAGAGCTTTGAATTTGATTGGAGCTGCCACTGAAGCCAGTGAAGAAAGATGAGTAGAGGGGTGACATGAGCTCTTTTGGGCTGGTTAAATACCAGCCGTGCTGCTGCATCCTGGATCATCTGCAGAGGTTTGGATGTGCACACAGGGAGGCCAGCCAGGAGAGAGTTGCAGTAATCAGTGCATGAAATCACGAGGGCCTGTTCCAGAATCTGTGCGGCCTGTTGTGTTAGGTAGGGTCTGATGCTCCTGATGTTACAGAGGGCAAAACAACAAGACCAGGTAAATGAGGTCACGTGAACCTTAAAGGTCAACTGGTCATCAATCATGACACCCAGACTTCTGGCAGAGTTTGTGGGCACAAGTTGGTGTGATTCAAGCTGAACACAGATCTGTGTTTGAACAGAGGGACGTGCTGAGAAGACAACGAGCTCAGTTTTTGACAGATTTAGTTGAAGATGGAGTTCCTTCGTCCATGAGGATATATCAGCCATACACGCTGATATCTGAGCTGAGACAGTTGAGTCACCAGGTGGAAATGACAGAAAAAGCTGAGTGTTGTCAGCGTAGCAGTGGGAGGAGAAACCGCGAGAGCGGATCACTGCACCGAGTGAGGAGGTGTCTAAGGAAAAGAGAAGGGGACCAAGCACTGACCCCTGGGGTACCCCTGTTGATCAGCTGTGTGATTTAGACACTTCTCCTCTCCATCAAATTCTGAAGGATCTGCCTGTGACGTAGGACCTGAACCACAACAGAGTCGATCCTGAGATGTCAAGTTTTGAGAGTGTGGAGAGGATGATTTGATGGTTTACAGCAGTGATCATCAACTGGCGGCCCTTAGACCAAATCCGGTCCACCAAACCGTCCAATCCGGCCTGCAACTGGATTAAAAAATCGGTTGACTATGGTATAGGTGATAGGAGCCTGACTCATAAAGACTAAAATGCCTTAAGTCTTGTAATGACACAGAAAACTATATGAACAATAAACATCAAATAACAATGTTATGCCAAAATAAGATTTTTATTTAATTTTTATCTGAGGTTCCGGCCCCCAAGGTGACTGTCCAGTAAAATTCTAGCCCTCTGATAAATATATCTGGTGACCCCTGGTTTACAGTGTCAAAGGCAGCAGACAGGTCCAGTATGAGTAGGACAGAGGACCAACCAGCAGCTGGAGCCAGTCGCAGTGACTCTGTGACTGACAAGAGTGTGGTCTAAGTGGAATGGTCATGCCTGAAACCTGATTAAAATGGATCAATCAGGTTGTTGTTCTGCAGATACTGTGAGAGTTGGTCAAAGACTGTGCGCTCGAGTAGTTTGGACAGGAATGGCAGCAGAGAGACTGGTCTGTAATTTTCAACCTTGGCTGGGTTGAGATTTGTGTTTTTTTAAGCAGAGGTGCGACCTGGGCTTGCTTGAAAGCCGTTGGGAAGACCCCAAGGAAGAGTTGACAATGTGTGTCACAGCAGGTTTGGCTGAGGGCCAAATGGACTGCTGGACGCTGGTGGGTATTGGATGGAGAGGACATGTTGTGGGTTTTGAGCTAAGGAGAAGTCTGGAGGCCTCATCCTCAGTCAGAGGAGTGAAAGTGCAGAATGAGGTGCCAGTAGCAGTTGAGACCTGATTTAGCCGGTCAGACACAGAAAAGTGTTTTCTGATGGAGGCTACTTTCTCCTTGTAGAAGGAGGCAAACATGTCTGGAGTCAGTGCCGTGGAGGGCTGACTGTTAGGAGGATATTTATGTAGCAGGACCGTAGCCTGTATAAAACATGGACGTAGTCTCCGTGACGTCACCCGTCTGTTACTGCAGCTCTGTTTTGAGGCTAAACGGCGGGCGTGGCCAGATTGGAAATGGGACGAGTGACGAGTGCCCAAACTCACAGCTATTGGGCGCCCGTCAGTCACGTGATCTGAGCTGTGGCTCTGATTGGGTAAGCTCTCGATCCTAATATCTTCCAAACGGCCGAGTTAGAAAAAAAATTCACCCCCCCCACAGTGTGTGCCGTTAGCGAAATTAGCGATCCAGACGGGAGACAGAGTTTGTACCAGGCTTTAAATACGCTAATTTCGGCTCTGAAAACTGACTTTTACCCGTTCACGTCAACATGACTTCCGGTGCTTCTGGAGCCAGCCTCAAGCGGTCACTGGAGGAACAGCAGCTTTTTAGCACTTCAGTGTTGTCTCATTTTTTCAGACCGGAGGTTGCCGCTTGAGCAGGAGGAGCTGCTTCATCCCTGCCTCTTTGTAGGACAGCTCATGCCCTTGTTAGCCAATCAGCTGGCAAGGGCCTGTTATGAAGGCAGGTGGAGTTCTCTCAATGCCCTCTTTTCTTTTTGGCTCTGAGGTCCCGCCCCTCCTTGGCCGCCTCACTTCTGGGTTTCACTGCAGCACCGGCGCAGGTAGGTTAGCCACTGCAGCTAATTCTCACCCAGACTGACTGTTTGCTTGGGACGCTCCTGCCCTCTCTGATCCAGGTGAGGAATCCTGCCCACCCTCTGGTTGCCTCGCGCCCTGAGTCTGCTCCAGCCTCCAGGCAGGTAATGTAGCAGTGGCTGCCTTGTCTTTGCGTATCGACATTGATTTTTTTTCTTACATTCTATCAGTAATTGCGTGGTTCGTTTTCAGTGCGGTTTTCAGTTTGGGGGGTTTCCCCTGCTCACTCTGCCCCCTCCTCTCCTTCTTGTGGTCTGCTGCTCACGAGGAAGGGCTAACGGTGACACAGAGAAGCGCTGCTGCTTTCAATCAATCAATCAAAACTTTATTTATGAAGCACCTTTCATGCAATAAGTGTAGCACAAAGTGCTTTACATCTGATTAAACGCAAATCCACATGCTCCCCTCCCCAACCACCCCAACCCGACCCAATCACACATTCCGCAGTCACACACACAATCTCACTTAAACCCACACACATATGCACACACACGCTTTGCCTCACTAAAGTCTTGTCTAGCACCGTTTTCCTTGGCCTTTCTGGACTGGGCCTGTTACTGTTTTGTTTGCCTTATTGTTTGCCTGCCTTATCTGAGGTGGTGGGGTCTGACTCTGCTGGTGTCTGGCCTTGTGTGGGTCAGCTTGAGTCTGCTCTGCCTGAGTCTGCTCGACTGGAGTCTACTCAGCTTGAGTCTGCTCAGCTTGAGTCTGCTCAGCTGGAGAAAAGATGGCGCCTGTGTGTGTGGCTTGCTGTCTGCCGCTCCTACAATGTTTGCTATGTTTCCTGTTTTTAACCATTGTCACTAAACAGATCGAGTCTCTGCTGGTGTATGATCGCCAGTGTCTCTTGACTATCCGGCAAAATGTGCGAATTTATAGTGTTTATGAGCACGGGGAGCAGGATACCCTGCCCCCGCTTCTGGCGGGGATCCCGCCTCACCCGTGCCGGACTCTGGCCCTACCTTCCCGGCGGAAGCGTCGCCGTCGCCGCGGCAGTCGCGGTGGTCGGCTTGTGAAGCTGAAGCTCTGGCTGGCCCGTTCTTCGTGCTTCCCACGGTCGGGACGTGGATTAATCCACCATTTTACTGTACCCCGGCGCTTCCTTGACCCCATCGGTGCCTGCTTGGTGCCCGTCACCGGGTCCATGGAGGGGCTCCAGCCCCAGCGTTCCTGCTCTCCTCGGCTGTCTCGGCGCGGGGTGAACCACCGGCTCCTGAGGACGCTGCCCCGGGCTCCCCCATCCACCGGACCACAGGCTCCAGCCCCCACCAGGATTGGCTTGGTGAACGCCAGGGCTGTGGCGAACAAAACTTTTATCTTGAAGGATTTCTTTTGCTCCCGTTCCCTGGATTTCCTCTGTGTGACAGAAACTTGGATCAGTGCCGGTGAGTGCAGCGCTCTGGTTGAACTTTTACCAGCTGACTGTTCCTTTTTTAACTCTCCGCGGACGTCGGGTCGTGGTGGAGGAACAGCCAAAATGCTTTTAAATGCAAGCAGCGCACTGTCTCATCCTCTTTTGCCAGCTTTGAGGCAACGCTCTTTGAGGTGGGTCGTTCAGACCCGGTGCAGTGCGCTGTCATTTACCGACCACCCAAATATAACAAGGACTTTGTGAATGACTTTTCTTGTCTGCTGGCTGAAATCATGCCAAAATATGATCGCGCTCTTCTTCTTGGGGACTTTAATCTTCATGTATGTTGTCCGGAGAAACCGATGGTGAAAGACTTTTTAAGCCTTGTTGACTCTTTTAATTTGGTGCAGTGTGTGTCTGGTCTCACACATGAGCACGGACACACATTAGACCTCGTCCTCTCTTATGGTTTATCTGTGTCGAATTTAGAAATCTGTGAAGATGTGATTTCTGATCATATGCCTGTTCTGTTTGAAGTGTCTTTCCTATGTGCTGATTTTAATTCTGGCGCACCTGTGCAGAGACGGTGGGTTTTTAACTCTTTTACTGCCGGTCAGTTCTCTGAGGCTTTTAATCCGCTGTGTGTCCGCCCTGCCTCTGGTGACACAGAGGAGCTCAGCTCCTGGTTTTATTCCTCCTGTCATCTCATCCTGGACTCTGTGGCTCCAATAAAAACTGTGCAGCCCAGAGCTAAACCTGAGCCCTGGTTCAATGAAGAAACTCGCGCAGCCAGGCGAGAGTGCCGCAAAGCTGAGCGTAAATGGAAGAAGGACAAGCTGCAGGTTTCTCTTCAAATTTTAAAGGACTGTTGGCGCTGTTACCAGAACACTGTTAAAGAGTCTAAAAGGAAATATCTCTCTGAACTCATTGAGTCAAATCGCCACAACCCGCGTGTGTTATTTAAAACTGTTAGCTCTGTTCTTAATGCCCCACAGCCTGTCAGCTTGGAGGCATCTCCTGAAACGTGTAATAGTTTCCTGCACTTTTTCCTTGATAAGGTCGCCACTGCAAGGTCTCTCACCTTAGGTCCTGCATCTGATCCGTCTGACTCTGTTCCTTGTTCTGTGGCACTTGATAGGTTTGAGCCTGTGTCCCTGTCGTTTTTAGGGGATCTAGTTGGCCACATTAAGCCTTCAGGTTCTCCTCATGATGTTGTCCCTCCTCGCCTTTTTAAAGAGGTTTTCCTTAGTATAGGGCAGTTGGTCTTGGAGATCATTAATAGCAGTCTGTTTTCTGGTGTTGTTCCTCAGAGTTTTAAACATGCAGTTGTGCAGCCTCTTCTTAAAAAACCTGGCCTTGATCGCAGTGTTCAAGCCAATTTTCGGCCCATCTCCAAACTCCCCTTTAAAAGATTTTAGAACCTTTTTCAACAAGTACAAGTCGACTTCCGAAAGGACCTACTCGTACTCCAGGACCTCCAGAAAGTCAGAGGTTTTAAGAGTCTCCACAGCACTGAGTCAGCCTTATTAAGAGTTTTTAATGACATTCTTTTAACAACTGACTCTGGTGACCACGCGATTCTCGTTCTTTTAGATTTAACTGCAGCTTTTGATACGGTGGACCACAATATCCTGGTGGCTCGGCTACGTCACCTAGTGGGTATTTGTGGTACCGCACTTGAGTGGTTCAAATCATATCTATCTAATAGAAGCATAAGTGTAAGACTTGGTCCTTCTGAGTCTAATTCCGCTCCTTTAATGTATGGGGTTCCACAGGGGTCGATCCTGGGGCCCCTGCTCTTCTCTTTATATCTGCTGCCACTGGGGTCCATATTAAGAAAGCACGGAATCTCCTTTCATTGTTATGCAGATGATTGCCAAATATATGTCCTGTTGAAGAAGAAAAATGCTTTCTCCCTGACACCACTCCTTGCCTGTCTTGAGGACATCAAGTCCTGGATGGCTCTGAACTTTGAAGGAAGACAGAGGTGACGGTGTTTGGCCCCAGTGGCCCCTGTGAAACTCCTCCTTTTGACCTTGGCCCGTTGGCAGGTCATTTTAAGCCACTATTGTCATACTTGGGTTTTAAGATGGACAGTGATTTTAAATTCAACAGACAGATCAGCTCTGTTTTTAAGTCCAGCTTCTATCATCTCAGGCAGCTGGCAAAGGTGAAGCCTTTTCTTGCACACAAGCACTTTGAAGCAGTAATCCATGCTTTTATAACATCACGGCTGGATTACTGCAATTCACTGTACTCTGGAGTCAGCCAGGGCTCCCTTGCACGTCTCCAGTTGGTGCAAAATGCGGCCGCTTGCCTTTTAACTGGAGGACGTGCAAGGGAGCACATCACCCCAATCCTGGCCTCCCTCCACTGGCTGCCTGTGCACTTTAGGGTTCGTTTTAAGATTCTTTTATTTGTTTTTAAATCTTTTAATGGTCTGGCCCCACCTTACCGCTCTGAGCTCCTCCACCCCTACACTCCTGCTCGGTGCCTCAGGTCAGCTGACCTCCTGCTCCTCCAGGTACCGAGGTCCAAAAGGAAGCTCAGAGGGGACAGAGCTTTTTCTGTCGTTGCCCCTAAATTGTGGAACGAGCTCCCCCTCCACATCAGAGTATCCACCTCACTGTCTGTTTTTAAAACTCGTCTTAAAACTCACTTTTATTCCTTGGCTTTTAACACACCATGAGACTCGACTCTGTTAATCACAAAATACCAAACAAAAATCAATAACAAAATGAATAACAAAAATAACAAGAATTTAAACAAAAATCCTTGTTACTTTGTTACCTCGTTATTGAATTCACAATATATACTAAAAAATAGAAACAAAGTCACAAAGAAGTATACACATGTCGTGAAACAAAAGTTGATACCAACTTTTTAAAGTGCTCTATAAATAAAGTTNGTTGCCCCTAAATTGTGGAACGAGCTCCCCCTCCACATCAGAGTATCCACCTCACTGTCTGTTTTTAAAACTCGTCTTAAAACTCACTTTTATTCCTTGGCTTTTAACACACCATGAGACTCGACTCTGTTTTAGTGTTTTATGGTTTGTTTTTAGTTATTGTTTTACTTATTGTTTTTATTGTTCTTAAATTTGTTTTTAGGAACAATGAAACAATGGAGCAATAACTTAAGTGTTATATATGATTTTTTATCTTTGTTTCAGTGTTTCTTCATATGTGTACAGCACTTTGTTTTCAACTATGGTTGTTTTTAAAGTGCTCTATAAATAAAGTTGAGTTGAGTTGAGTTGAGTTGAGCTTGAGTCTGCTCAGCTTGAGTCTGCTCAGCCTGAGTCTGCTCAGCCTGAGCCTGCTCAGCCTGAGTCTGCTCAGCTTGAGTCTGCTCAGCTTGAGTCTGCTCAGCCTGAGTCTGCTTGCCCTTCTCTCAGTTGGTGCATGTGACTAACAGTATTGGGCCTGTGTGAGTCTGTGTTTTTTTAAAGTGTGTGATGGTGACTGACTTTATTTTGATTTCTTTTAGACCTTTGTTGACACATTGATTCAGATGATTTTGCTTTCAGGTTATTTTTTTCTGTGTTTATTTCCATGTGTTTAATTCTTTTGTGTTGTAGGAACCTGAGCATATGTGTATTATTTTAGTCTCTTTGAATAACAGTTATTTTTGAGGGTTGGTTTTGGTAAACTGTTCCCAGGGTAATTATTATTTGGGGCTGTTTAATTTTGGTAAATTCTTTTTTTGTTATTTTTAACAATTAATTTTTGGCAAAGGTGTTTCTCTTCTGTTTGTTTATGATAGCCTGAGTTTGGTCATTTGTTTTCCTGTTTTTGTTTTTTTTAATCAATTTGTGTTTGGGATGTCTTTGAGTATTTGTTACTTTTGGGTAGTTTTAATTTTATTTTTGCTTTATTTTCCTTTTTGTGATATTTGTGCTTGTCCCATTAATGTTTTGTTTCCTCCTCTCCTTGCAGGAGTGGAGTCTGGTGGTGGTGGTCCTGGGGGTCCTGGTTTTGTGTGCGTGTTTCACAAGCCACTGGGTGTTCCCTTCCCCAGCACAATCCCAAGCCAGCCCACTGGTAAGTCCAGTCCTGCTAGCCCCCCTTCCCCCTTTTCTTTTTCTGTTGGAGTAAATGCTATTTTATTTTAAGGAGACACGTATTAATCTGTGGTTTACAAATAAAGATTTATTGTATTTTCTAACTTGAACCCTGTCTCTGGCTCCTTTTGTGGAACAGATCTGTGTGCCTTTTTGTTAAAAGAGAAACTTTTCCCTGGATGCAAGTCCTGGGGTGGCGTTGCTCGGTTCGATGGATAACATTAAACTTTAGAGTGAGTGTGTGTTCGACTGCCTTTTTTTAGCCCCTCCGCTTGCCACATACAGTTGTGCCCAAAAGTTTACACCCCCCAGCAGAATTTCTGATTTTTTGGCATTTTCTCAGAAAATATGAATGATAACACAAAAACCTTTTTAATCACTCATGGTTAGTGGTTGGTGAAGACAAATTAGTTTACTCTTTTTAAATCATAATGACAACTGAAACCTCAAAAATGACCCTATTAAGAAGTTTACACCCCCCAGTTTTTAATAGCGTGTATTTCCCCCTTTTGCATCAATAACAGCTTGAAATACTTTGTGCTGGTTGTGGATGAGGGTCTTTATTTTCTCAGATGGTAAAACTGACCATTCTTCTTGGCAAAAAGCCTCCAGTTCCTGTAAATTCTTGCTCTGTCTTGCATGAACTGCAGGTTTGAGATCTCCCCAGAGTGGCTCAATGATATTGAGGTCAGGAGACTGAGATGGCCACTCCAGAACCTTCACTTTCTTCTGCTGTAGCAAATGGCAGGTCCACTTGTCCTTGTGTTTTGGATCATTGGCATGTGTGAACGTCCAAGTACGTCTCATGTGCAGCTTCTGGGCTGATGAGTGTAAATTTTCCTCCAGTATTTTCTGATAACATGCTGCATTCATCCTTCATTCATCAGTTTGGACCAAGTTTCCTGAGCCTTTGTAGCTCACACATCCCCAAAACATCAGTGATCCACCTCCGTGTTTCACAGTAGGAATGGTGGACCTTTCATCATAGGCCTTGTTGACTCCTCTCCAAATGGAACAATGTTTATGGTTGTGGACAAAAAGTTCACTTTTGGTCTCATCTTTCCAAATAATTTTGTTCCATAAGCCTTGAGGCTTGTCTCTGTGCTGTAAGCTGGATATTTTGTGGCATTTGCGTAGGAATGACTTTCTTCTGGCGACCCGGCCATGCAGCCCATGTTTCTTCAAGTGTCTCCTTATTGTGGATCTTGAAACATCCACCCCAATATTTTTCAGAGTCCTGTATTTCAGCTGAAGTTATTTGAGGGTTTGTCTTTGCGTCTGGAACAATTTCCCTGGCAGTTGGAGCTGAAATGTTTGTTGGATGCACAGATATATGAGTATAACTGAAATCAACTTCAAGGAATGAGACATGACAACTTTTCTTCAATATTTGTGGACCTATTTTTTTTTATATATATAATAACTGGACAAGTGATAATTTGATAATTCAAGCATATTTCTTCAATGACTTCATGATTTTATAAATAACGGTCCTCAAATCCATTGACTACTAAAAATCATTAGGAGGAAAGAGATAAAGCATTTTTTGTGGTCTTATCTTTTATACATAAATATTGGAGTCTAAAGGGTTTGTACACTTTTTATGGTCAAATTTGAGTACTTTTCAGGGACTTTCAAGTTCAGTTTTCAAACTTTTCAATCATTGTAAGCAGTGGTAAATGAGTACTGTTGTTATCAGTGTTGGGAATAACAGAGTTATAAATAATTGTGTTACCAGTGGCGGCTTGCCCATAGAGGGTTCTAGGGCGCCGCCCTCCCTTTTTTTTTCATGATTCATTATTATTATTATTATTATTATTATTATTATTATTATTATTATTATGAATGATTTATTATCCTTAATTTATCTTATTTGAAAAAATTAAATAATACTACCAAATTGCCTTATATGTTGCGTATATCAAAAACATGAACACACATTGTTTATGTTCATTTGAAATCTGGGGAAAGCGCATTAAGCTGTTTATCTCTGCTCCAGGGCACTGAGAAAAGCGCCCATGGATCAGAGAAAAACAGCCACTTAGGGTCTGTCGCTGGGGCAAAATACTCGCAAAGCAACAAAAATTTAGCCAATTAGCGTCCCTCACCGTTGATCACAGGGTCCCTCCCTAACCCTGTTGCACTTGTGTTTTGTAAGAATCACACCCTTTTCCCTCTTATACCCTGGTGTTCCCTCACCTCTGCCAGATTATCACCATAATGTACCTCATAGTTGATACTTTCAGCCTTTAATCTTGTAGTTATTTCTCGTGTTCCTGACCTAGTTTCTATTTACCCGTTTCCTGATTTTGCCTGGCAAACCTGTTACCTTTGTTCTACTGACTGCGGCTGCTAACACATTTGTGGATTAAAGCTTTGTTTTGAACTCTCAGCTGGTCTCTGCGCCTGAATCCTTTCCCTGTGCCTGACAAATTAATTATAAATAGTTATTTAAATTGATTCCAAAGGAGAGTAAACCGCTGCCACAGTTATAGTTGTATAACTTCCATGTTTCTCAAATCATTATTTATAAGTCACACTGACTTGGGGAAGTAAGACACTCTAATTTTTGTGAATTATCTGTGGCTCTGTCATGTTTTACTTTTTTCACTCCAGGTGAGCTTTAATTCTGTAATGTTGATATATCAGTAAGCCAATTGTAATTGTCTTCTTACCATCTCTTCTGTATATAAGTGAGAACTTTACATGGCTGGCTCCTATTCAAAAGTGGTTCCGTGAAATTCTGTCAAATATCCAACTTCCCCTCAGTCTATAAAAAGAAGAGTTCAGTGCTCTGAGCCTCACCTGTGTTCAAAGTGTGACATGTCACAGATGGGGGCTCGTCCGGGATAAATTCCTTTTTAGTCCAGAAGGACTTCAGACTGTGAATCCAGATCTAGTGTGAAAGGGAGGTGCTTCACACACTTACTGGCTTGGTTTGTCTGATTTTGTAGGTGGATGGCCTGTTGAGGAGATTTTCTGTTCTGCCGGTTGGTGAAGGCTGTGCAGTCATTTGGGAACTCATATTCCTGCCAGGTAGAAGCAATGAGGGGTACTAGATGTAAATGTAGAGCCTTATTTTATTTTATTTTACTATGTGCTGCAAGTGGCTAGAGCTGATGCTCAGGTGCACTCCACAACTGTCTGGGTGGCTCTTAGTGTGGTAAGAGTCAACTGGGTTACTGGGCTGTGTGCTAAATTTATCCCGCTGTTAGCCGGCATGAAGACTAGGGTTGAGTGAGTCAGCCAGCAGTGGTTGGGCAATTAGCCAGATGAGTATGGTCCCATGTTAAAGCAGTCTCTCATTCCATTAGCAGTGTGGAAAACTTTCTTTTGTGCTTTTTCCTCTAATGTGTTAGTTTTAAGCAAGAGTATGGGCTATCTAAAGCAGAAAAGGTGCTGATTTAATTAATCATTTTTGGAAGAGAATATAGCTGGAGCAAACTGTTTTCTGCAAATTTTCAAACAAATTAGGATGGAAACAATGTTGATAAAAGTCTCCCTACTCTGCTCTGCTTGTACATGACTGTTGGGTCTAAGCACCCAACTGGCTATCAGCTGCTGTGGGTGTCGAAAGAAGCTCCAAGGCACAGATTCTTAGTTAATGCATTTGCAAAAGGGAAGTCTGATCAGAGGTGCATCCAGCACCCTGACTCCCATCAGCTCCCCAGACTTCCCCGTTGTTCAGCTCTTTATTCACAGTGAAATCATCATCTGGGCGTGATCGTATAGTCATTAGTCATGTAAAAACCAGAAGTTCACAGGCAGAACATATTTGAATGGACATCATGTAACCACATTCTGTAAACAGCTGATACCTACTTTCTGCATGAGCAGTCTGTCCTTGACGTCAGAATGATAACATAGATTACAAGCACGGCAGTACAGCATCACTCTAACAATGACCATAGACTGTAGATTGTACAGTGTATGAACAAGACTTGATGCATCCATCCCACATGACACATCCAGGAAACCTTGAAAAAGCAAAAATCTGGCAAAAAACAGTTTTTCAGTTTTTGGACTGTACAAACAGTTTGTAGAGGCCATTCACAACCATTTTTTTTAAAGAGGTGTCTTGAACCTGCAGTCAATGTAAAAAATTGGGTGAAACCCAGGAGCAATAACAAATTGGAAGCTGACCGGGAGAACAGGGCAAAAGGCAGGTGACTTCCACATAGTGTTGGCAGGTATGTGAAAATTACGGAGGATTCCTGGGAGTAAAAACAAAACAGGGCAGACGGGAGATGGTTCTGAAATCCAGGAAAAACGGGAGTGTTGGCAACTATGGGAAAGGCTGTGGTAGTTTTTTCAGCCCAGAGTGTTGCTGATAGCTGCAGTTACCAGTTAGTGAAAGCTACAGTTCCTGAAAGGATACACGCTGGTTCCAGAAGCCTATTTTCATACTTACAGTTGGTCAGGAAAGAGAAGCAGTCTCACACTGAGTTTGCTCATGACTTAGCAGTTCATTTTCAGCATTTGGGTTCTTCTTCTAAGGTTTAAACCTTTGAGGATTTTCAGTAGTTCATCTGACTGGATCAGTTCAAAAACACCACCTGATCGTGTTGTAACATATGTTAACAAACAAAAAGTAACCAACTTTTTTAGAGGCAGCCCAGTCAGCAGATGACTTTGTTTTGACTCACAAAGGTTTTTGTGGTGACCGTGGCTGGAGTGTTGCTGTATGTAGAGAGGGCAGTGGGGGTGCTCACTCCAGCAGTAAGTGTCTGTCTGAAGGGACGGCAAAATTCCCAGTTAAAGAGGATCATAGGGTGCCGAGTAAGTTGGACTACAGCTTGGTTCGTAACCACTATTTTGGTCAAGGTCATTGAAAAAATGACTGTCCAGTGTTGAAAAAGAGCACCAAGTTGAGTCATTTACAAACCAAATCATCCAGGGCCACTGTGACTGTGGGAGCAGAGGCGTGGGCCAGGATTACTGCTGCTGTGCAGGCTAACACTAAACCCTCTCTGTCAGAGTCAGAGGATGTGGATACTGTTGTGAATCCGGATCAGACAGTTAGCTCAATGGGTGGGACTGACCCTGGTTATTTCCCTTCTTTGTCCAGTGGTTTTGTCTCACTGGTTTGGGGTAAAGACTGAGATAATGATCCTGGATTCCTTAAGATTTTCACAGGAACTCTTATTTTGAACTCAGTGTCACCTTTCTCTTCTGAAACGTGCAGTGGTAACGGTGTAGGAGTACGAGGTGTGGGTCTGACAGTTTTTTCTGCTCCACAGCATAATCAACATAATTCTTAGACCTGGTGAAAGATGAGGGTGCAATGGCTATGTGGCCCGCTTTGCCTCGGGGGGGGGGCATGGGTGTCCCATGTCACCATGTAATCTGACACCCTTGTGACGGTGTCACCTCGATGTAAATGAGAAGTCCATATGAGGGTAAATATAAGGAGCACAAAAAGAAGAGAAAATAAGTGTTCTTTGTTGTGGGTTTGAACATAATGTTTCCCTGTAAACGCAAAAAATGTACGGGTGCTCAGATGGAAATTATGTATGGGTACGAAGAGTAAATTAATGCACGTCAACCAAAATTATATACGGAGGGTGTGTCATGCAGGAAGTGGGGTGACCAGGGAGGAAAATGTGCAGGTGGAGAAACTGAGACAGGATAAAAGCTTCCAACTATCTGTGGTTGTGAAAATTTGATTTAAATGTAAGTTAAAGTAATAATATTCACTATTAAACCTTGGAGATACGCTGGCCTTTGGACGTTAAGCAGCCACACACCTTCGGCTGTGGGCTGACCACCTGTGACAGAGACAGGAGAAGGAGAACAGAGAGTGCTGCTTCCTGACACTAACTTTTCCTGGATCCAGTGAGATCATTTCCTTTTTACTGTTTTTCTTGGCCTGGTATACCAGAGATTTTTGGTTTCATTCTTTTTGAACTGTTTTTCCTTTTTTGGTTTCCTCGTGGATTATTGGACTGATTTGCCAGGGTAAAGACGCTTGTGACTGGAGAGCTACTGTGCCGACAAATTTCAATTCAGTTGAAAAGACTCTTTGAACTGGGCCTTCGCTGCTGAGAGCAGGTTTTTCTTTAGAAAGAGAATTTTGGAGTATTTAGGACTCTTAAAGGGGTATTTTGGGGTCATATTTGGTGTTTATTCATTGTGGTCTTGTGTTTATTCATTGTGGTTCTGGGATGTTGGGTTGAAAGTTCTTTAAAGACCCGGCTGCTTCATTCATTTAGATGTTATTTGTGTTTTTGTACAGAAACAGAGAATTTGCTTGCATATCATGAGCTTTAGTAGGTTATTGATTTCACAAAAAGATTTCCCCCTTGTTTAGTAGCCCAGGAAAAGAAACCTGAGCGTTACTCAATGCCCCAAAACATACCTCAAACAGCACCAAGAAATGGTTGGAGAGGACTTCTGGTTGGGTGAGCATTTGAGCACAGCATCGTCTCCGGTCTCCTGTGACTCTAACTCTGCATTAACTTCGTAAACCCTACGCGCCGAAGGTTGTCGAGGAACGGGCCAAATGTCGGGATGTCATGGCAAAGTACAATTTAGCCCTGAGACCAGCTCTGCTCTTCCCAGCATGCCTGCAGATAACATTGGGTGGCGGGATAAAGAAGAAGTTTTCACCCCCTGGGTAGGCTAACACCTTCACGGCCAACTACCAACAGTCTCCAGGGCCCGATTAGTCGCGCAGCTAGTTCGCTCTGAATCAAAGTGATAGCCACACAAGCTGTATTATTCTTCACTCAATCTTTGTGGCCATGGTAAGACTGACTGACAACAATAAACACTGTGTAAGCACACTCTCCCTTTGGCCACATCAGGACTTTAAAGGACTCAAAAGACATTTCAGCGACACTGTGAACCGAGGTTGCAGTGTTGTAAAGCCCTCCACACTGCACCTTCGGTCTGGAGGCTTAAAGGCTAGCTGTGCTACCATCATACAGACTCAAGGCCGTGAGGAGGGAGACAGCAAACGGCTGAAATCTGACTTTGTTGTTTACTCGCACATTTTGAGTTTGATTATGTGTGTGTGGTATCTCCGTGTTCATTTGGTTTTTTTTATTTTTTAGGAATTTACATATCAGTCTTACACACCGTTTGACATTTATGCAATGTCTAAAACTATGTATAAATAATACTTTATAATGTATCCACTCAGGGTGTTAAAATAAACTTATCGTTGTACAACCAAGAGTAAGTCAGGCATATGCTACAAATAAAGTTAGTTTGAATAAATAATAAATTGAACAAATAAAGGGCTTATTCTGAACAGGTGCCTATATTTCCTTTTCATTTTTATGATGTCAGACTGATTACAGACCTTGAGACCCTGATGTGATATTAGCACACTATTTAACTTTGGATGGGTGGTAGGCCAATATCCGATATTATGTTCAGAGAGTTATTCTACATAACTGCTTTTTTATGAGTTATGAGATTGGAGATGGAATCTGAAGGAATGAAGATGCAGAAAGGGTAGTACGCATTTTTGGTTTTGGTAAGGGACATGGGTATCATGGGTAGGGAAGGTCGGGAAGTTCGCTTTCTTCATGAACTTTTCTTTTGGGGAGGCAGGAGGGACGAAGCTGAGAGGAAGTAGCAGCTCCACAGGTGGGTAGGGAAAAGAGTCTATTTACAAACTTATTGGTTATGTGTTGTTTGTTGTACTCAGTTTAATTATGTTGTGACTGTATTTGTAAAGTGTCTTGAGATAACGTTTGTTATGATTTGGCGCTATGTAAATAAAGATTGATTGATTGGTTGATTGATTATGCTGCTCATTCACTTGTTGGTATTCACTCATCTCTTGCTGCTCACATCTTAGGATCGACCAGAAGCTTTTACTGCCCTATGTTACTTCATGGCTAGTTTGACCCGGATGGACAGGCGGTGAGGATCATCACCTTAAACACTGGTGGGTTAAACGCTGCAGTGAAACGGACTAAAATCATGACTTATTTTAAGAACCTAAATGCTGACGTAATGTTCCTTCAGGAAACCCATTTACTAAACTCCGACCACCGAAAACTGAACAGACGGTGGCTTGGTCAGATTTTTCACTATACGTTTAATTTAAAAATGAGAGGCACCGCCATATTGAAAAGGAAAAATGTACACTTCACTCCCACTAGTACAATTCTAGACTCAGAAGGCTGTTACATGATTATCTCAGGCATACTGTTCCAGATGCCAGCCCTGGCATCGGTCTATGCGCCGAATTGGGATGATAATAATTTTATGAAATTATTTCTCCCAAATATGAACTCTCATACTCTCATTTTTGGAGGAGACATGAACTGTGTTATAGACCCAGCATTAGACAGATCAAGCTCACAGACCGCCACACGTTCAAAAATGACACAAACACTCTCGGCCTTTATGGATCAATATGGTTTTGTTGACCCCTGGAGGTTTTTACATCCCTCTTCTAGACAATACTCCTTCATCTCACACTATCACCGATAGTTCGCTCGGGGAGATTATTTTTTGGTTGATAAAACACTTATCTCATCAATTATCTCTACCCAGTATTCTGCCATCACTGTATCTGATCATTCTGCCGTGATTTTGGACCTTCGCTTTGACCTCAGACCAAAAGAATGTAGAAACTGGCGCCTAGACCCCCTGTTGCTGGCTGATTCAAAATTTTGTAAATACTTTACAGATTCCATTGAGTTTTTCTGTGAAACAAATCAAAACAATGAAACCTCTCCCTCATTACTATGGGAAACTCTGAAGGCCTTTATCAGAGGTAGAATTATCTCATACACCTCTCAAGCTAACAAACAGTGCAGAGCTCGCCAGAGAGAATTAGAAAAATCGATGGCTAGTCTTGATGTTTTACTTTCTACTCACCAAACTCCTGACTTGTACAAAGAAAGGTTAGGACTCCAAACAGAACTTGATCTCCTTCTCACCACAGAGGCCGAACGTCTTATCCTCTGCTCTTGTGGGTCTATGTACAAACATGGTGACAAGGCAGGTCACCTTCTGGCCCACCAACTGAAGGCTAAATTAACCTCTAACCAAATTATCCAAGTACCAGATGAATCAGGTCTACGAATCTCTGACCCAGAGAAGATACATGATGCATTTAGGTCATTCTTTGTTAAACTGTACACCTCTGAGTCCCCTAGTGATAAGAGCCACGTATGTAATTTCTTTGATAAATTGATAGTACCAAAAATTTCACCCAATGACAGTCAGTCACTAGATGCTCCGATATCATTATCTGAAATTACAGAGGCCATTTGCTCAATGCGCAGCGGTAAATCACCAGGCCCAGACGGGTATCCTGCCGAGTTTTTTAAACGGTTTTTGACACTTCAGAAACTTTCACTAAGGGGTGTACTCACTTTTGGTGCCTGGGGTCTAGCTATTAATGTCTATATTTTGAGTTATTTTGAGGGAAAAATAAATGTACACTGTTATATAAGCTGCACACAGACTACTTTTCATTGTGTCCAAGTGTCATTTTGTCAGTGTTGTCCCATGAAGAGATATACTTAAATATCTGCAGAAATGTGAGGGGTGTACTCACTTTTGTGATACAATGTATATGTGAATGATGTATTTGCTTGTTATGAACAGCTATGCTCTGTATTTAACCCAAATAGCTCTGACTTTTTTGTTATTTCCAGCTCCGCAATTTTGCAAGGACCCATTCACGAGCATTCCCTAAAGCCCCAAACCCCAGTGGCATCGATCTGGCTCTTAAGGCAAGAGACTTGCCCAAAGGTCAGGTTTCCTTCCTTTACAACATTTTGTTCACAACTCACGAGATCGTGACAAATAAGATCAAAGCTGATTTGGAAGCTGAATTACACATAAACTTGTCTGAGGAGTTTTGGAAAAAAGCGCTGGAGGCTGTCACTTCTTCCTCTAGCTGTACTAAGCTGTCTCTCATTCAATTTAAAGTGCTCCATAGACTTCATTACAGCAAAATTAAACTTTCCAAAATACTCCAAGACACAATTAATGAAACCTGTGACAGATGCTTCCAGGCTCGTGGCGACTTGACTCACATGTTTTGGTCCTGTTCAAAACTAACTACATATTGGCAATCTTTCTTTAAGTCCATTTCTGAAATCTTAGGTTTAGATATTAACCCATCCCCGCATATAACTATTTTCTGTAGATCTCCTGAGAATCTTGCCACCTCAATAACCCAGGATAATGTTGTTGCCTTTGTTTCTTTGATTACCTGCAGGAGGATCCTCCTTCTATGGAAATCCTCAGAGGCTCCCTCATTTAAAGTGTGGCTGCATGATGTCTTATTTCTCCTTAAATTAGAGAAAACTAAATTCACCCTTAGAGGGTGCTCCGATAGGTTTTACACTCAGACCTGAGACCTATGCATCAATATTTTAAAAAGCTTTCCCCCAACTAAGTATTATAGTAGCACTCCACTGTCTGTTGATACTGATCCTCTCCCTGTAACTGTCCAGCTGCCCACTTTCTCTTCCTGGCCCCAATGAAACCAGGGCAAACACGTGGGAATACCATACTTTGCGTTCTGATTATTTTCCCTTCTAAATAGGAGTTTCCCATTTTTCAAGGCAGCGACCTAGGTGTGAGCAGCTGTTGTCTTTTCCTTCGTAAATTAAACTGAGCAGTATGTGTGTGTGTGTGTGTGTGTGTGTGTGTGTGTGCATGCGCGTTTGTGTGGGTGTGTGTGTGTCAATCATAGATTATATTGAAGTGTTTTTTATAAAATTATGTCTCATACTGATGATGACTTGTGATCAATTTCTTAAAAAGAATTTCATCAACTCGGTTGTGTGTGTGTGTGTGTGTGTGTGTGTGTGTGTTTGTGTGTGTGTGCGTGTGTGTCTCCCTTTCCTTTCCCAAACTCACCACTCTCAAATGTGTATTACTGGCATTACTTACTGCTACTTATTTACTGATTCCTATATATATCTATTGACTTACTTTCTTCTGAGCTCTTTACCCCGGCTTTCTGTTCTGCTTGTTGATTTGAGAGGGTTGTTAGGTTTTTTTTGTTAGTTAGTTTTTTTTTTTTAAATTTATGTTTTTTTTAATTATTTATTTATTTACTTATTTTCTGTTTCAATTCTGATATTGCTTATCAATTTAATTCTCCTATCTGTTTTTCTCTGTTGTGTGGCGGGGGGGGGGGGGGGGGGGGGGGGTAGAAATGAAAATGGTTGACTATGTCCAAACTGTGTTGTTAATTTGAACTTGTTTGAATAAAATATGTTTTTTTTAAAAAAAGAAATGGTTGGAGACAAATCTCTGGAGAGCCCTGAAGTGGCCATCAAGGACTCTGAATCTAAATCCCATTGAACACCCACGAGAGATTTCAAAATAGCTGTTTCAAGAAGGCACCTTCAAATCTGAGAGACCTGGAGCAGTTTGCAAAAGAAGAGTGGTCCTAAATTCCATCTTAAAGGGTGTAAGAAACTTGTTGATGGTTAAAGGAAGTGAACGGTTTCAGTTATTTCTTCCAAAAGGTGTGTCACTAAATATTGAGTTTAGGGTGCCAACAATTTTGTCCGGACCATTTTTTTTTGTTCTGTGTGAGATTGCGTCAATTTGGTGTTTTTCTTTAGCTTTTTTGTGTTTTTTCAATGCACATTAAGGAAATCAATACATTTATACCAAAAACATTTGGTAACATAATTGCAACAATTTCTGGGACAAATGGTGTTTTTTCTAGAAAAATCCCAGGGGTGCCAATATTTTTGTCCATGGGTATGTCCTGGGTAAAGTGTTGAGCCTGGATAAAGTAATCAGTGAGTCAAGGTGCCAGCTACTGATCAGTTTCCTCTTCCAACAACTAAGTCTCTGTGGTGGGTTACTATCATGAGTTTTGCAAGGATTTCTCCACAGTAGTTGCTCCGTCTCTTCTCAGCTCAAAGGTGAAGTTTGAATAGTCTCTTTGCTTGTGCATTTGAATATGTCAAGTCTTTGCTGGGTTTTGCTCCCGTCTTAGCTGCTCCACAGATGGACCAGCCCTTCTCATTGTATGTAAATGCTAGCAAAGTTGGAGCAGGTGCTGTCCTCATGCAAGCCAATGACAAGGGTGCTGATCGTCCAGTAAGTTACTTTTCTAAAAAGTTTGACTCACACCAGCTTGACTATTCTATTATTGACACGGAGGCACTGGCTCTCATTTGGGCATTGAAGCATTTTGAGGTTTAATTGGGTGGAGGGGTGACACCGTTAGTGGTTTATACTAATCACGATCCTCTCACTTTTCTGCACTCACTTCCAAACCAAAATCAGGGGCTTATGCACTGGTGTCAATCATCCTTAATGTGTCTTCCCCTCCAGATTTTTAGGCATTTGGCATGGAAAGGGGGTTGAAAAAACGGTGCCTGATGTAATGTTGCATGCCATGTGTGTTTAGAAGGTGTTCCCTCTGCTGTGTCTCTCCCTGTCCATGCTGGCTGACCCTCTCTTGAAAATGCTTCCTAGTTACTGAGGTTGCTGAGTTGGTGGTCTTGTGGTTGAGCGCTGGGACCATCTACAGGTTGTTGAAACATTTTTTGTTTACATCTCTGTACGAGGTTGGTTTAAGCACTAGAACAGTGAGTCACATATTAGTCGAGATAGAAAAAAAATTCCGGGTTTTGTACCAGGCTGTTAACATGCTCATTTTGGCTCTGAAAATGGCTTTTTATTTTGGCTTGGTGTGTATGAAACTTCCAGAACCATCCTCAAGCGGTCACTCGTGGAACAGCAGCTTTTTAGTACTTCAGCATCGTCTCATATTTTCAGACTGGAGGTTGCTGCTTGTGTAAAATCTATTCATGAGGGTGGGGGTTTGACAACCCCTCCTGCTCCTTCTGTTCTTCCTCCAGTGCTTATGTCTCACTCTGCTCATTGCTGCAGCCTCTTGGAGATGTTGGAGAGTGGATTGGCATGACTCACGTATGTTTGTCATGCCAATAAGGCTTTTTTGAATTGAATTGAATTGTACATTTGTACACTCCTTTTTTGTTGTCTGTCCTAAGCCAAGCCAGAACAAAAGTGACTTTTTGAGGTTTGATTTAAACATAAAATGTGTTTCTTTTGTTCATTGCTTGATTAATTTATCTTTCATGCCTACTTATATTTGTACACCATGAGTGGTAAAAAACTCCAACAATCTACTTCAGTCTTAAATTATTAATCAAATTTGATTCAATTCAGTTCAAAAGCTTTATTGGCATGACAAACATATATTTACATTGCCAAGGATAAACTGAAAGACTAAAGATAAACTTTCTTTCCATTAAAAATGTTACAAAGTTACAAAGTTACATTTAAAATTCGTCAGCAATAAAGTTACAGAGTGTGCAGAATGTTTCATGTTTATTAAAACATACAAAGGGCCAGTCAGAAGACTAAAGACACAGCCTTGTTTAAAGTGAATGAAGCTCCTGATCCTGATCCTGGGCCTGGGCCAGGTCTGTCCTCCTGCTCTGGGTTCATGTTGGTTTCAGTCTGTAACACTGTCTGTCTCACTCAGTCTCACTGACATTCATTCATCACCACCAAACATGTGGAAGCTCCAGACCTTCACTTCTTCATCATCACAGTAGATTGAACCAAAAGTGAGCATGGAACAACAGGTCAAGCCAAAACACCTGTGTCAGATAAACACCAAAACAACACTGGAGCCTTGGAGCTCCCTCTGTTAGTCTGTGGCTGGATCACATGACCTGAGGCTGCAGCGTGACCCGGATGTTGTGTTCCTGGGCGGGATGATCAGAACTTCAAGATGGCGGAGAGAGAGGAGTTTGAGGTAGGAGGAATAAGAAAAGAGATCATCTAAGCTTTACCCGCCGCGCAGACACAAAGAGACGCCTGTTTTAGAGCATAAAGAAACACACGTGCATGTTTATGACCAACGAGCTCAGTCTGACAGCTTTGGACCACAGGCTGTGAGTTTAACGACGTAAGTTAGCTCCAGCGGCTAACAGCTAACAACAGGTCTGTGTCTCAGTCATGACAGTCCGTGTTTCTGACCGAATGTTACAGTAAAGTCGCCCTGATTTGTCTTTGAAAAACACTTTAATCATCAGTAACACTCTGTAATCTGTGTAACTGTATCAACGCGCCGGTGACAGTGCAGCTGATGTTAAAGGCGACGAAGGAGGCACTGATGAAAAACTGAACACAGAGCAGGAATCATCAGCCCGAGAGGACATGACCAATGAGAGGCTCAGGCGTTCAGCTCCTATTCAATCTGTGCTGAGTGACAGGGTGAAGTTTAGTCTGAGTGACAGAGTGAAGTTTAGTCTGAGTGGCAGAGTGAAGTTTAGTCTGTGCTGAGTGACAGAGTGAAGTTTAGTCTGAGTGACAGAGTGAAGTTTAGTCTGTGTGACAGAGTGAAGTATTGTCTGTGCTGAGTGACAGGGTGAAGTTTAGTCTGAGTGACAGAGTGAAGTTTTGTCTGAGTGACAGAGTGAAGTTTTGTCTGAGTGACAGAGTGAAGTTTAGTCTCTGCTGAGTGACAGAGTGAAGTTTAGTCTGAGTGACAGAGTGAAGTTTAGTCTGAGTGACAGAGTGAAGTTTAGTCTGTGCTGAGTGACAGAGTGAAGGTTAGTCTGAGTGACAGAGTGAAGTTCCGTCTGAGTGATAGAGTGACAGACTGAAGTTTAGTCTGAGTGAAAGAGTGAAGGTCAGTCTGTGCTGAGTGACAGAGTGAAGTTTAGTCTGTGCTGAGTGACAGAGTGAAGTTTAGTCTGAGTGACAGAGTGAAGTTTTGTCTGAGTGACAGAGTGAAGTTTAGTCTGTGTGACTGGGTGAAGATAAGTCTGAGTGACAGAGTGAAGTTTAGTCTGAGTGACAGAGTGAAGTTTTGTCTGTGCTGAGTGACAGTGAAGTTTAGTCTGAGTGACAGAGTGAAGTTTAGTCTGAGTGACAGAGTGAAGTTTAGTCTGAGTGACAGTTTTAAGGTCAGTCTGTGCTGAGTGAAAGAGTGAAGTTTAGTCTGTGTGACAGAGTGAAGTTTAGTCTGTGCTGAGTGACAGAGTGAAGTTTAGTCTGAGTGACAGAGTGAAGTTTAGTCTGAGTGACAGAGTGAAGTTTAGTCTGTGCTGAGTGACAGAGTGAAGTTTAGTCTGTGCTGAGTGACAGAGTGAATTTAAGTCTGTGTGACAGGGTGAAGTTTAGTCTCTGCTGAGTGACAGAGTGAAGTCTAGTCTGTGCTGAGTAAAGTTTAGTCTGTGCTGAGTGACAGAGTGAAGTTTAGTCTGTGCTGAGTGACGGAGTGAAGTTTAGTCTGTGTGACAGAGTGAAGTTTAGTCTGTGCTGAGTGACATAGTGAAGTTTAGTCTGAGTGACAGAGTGAAGTTTAGTCTGTGCTGAGTGACAGAGTGAAGTTTAGTCTGAGTGACAGAGTGAAGTTTAGTCTGTGCTGAGTGACAGAGTGAAGTTTAGTCTGTGCTGAGTGACAGAGTGAAGTTTAGTCTGAGTGACAGAGTGAAGTTTAGTCTGTGCTGAGTGACAGAGTGAAGTTTAGTCTGAGTGACAGAGTGAAGTCTAGTCTGTGCTGACTGACAGAGTGAAGTTCAGTCTGTGCTGAGTGACAGAGTGAAGTTTAGTCTGAGTGACAGAGTGAAGTTTAGTCTGTGCTGAGTGACAGAGTGAAGTTTAGTCTGTGCTGAGTGACAGAGTGAAGTCTAGTCTGTGCTGACTGACAGAGTGAAGTTCAGTCTGTGCTGAGTGACAGAGTGAAGTTTAGTCTGTGTGACAGCGTGAAGTTTAGTCAGTGCTGAGTGACAGAGTGAAGTTCAGTGTGTGCTGAGTGACAG
Source organism: Thalassoma bifasciatum (assembly GCA_008086565.1). Classification (NCBI taxonomy): domain Eukaryota; kingdom Metazoa; phylum Chordata; class Actinopteri; order Labriformes; family Labridae; genus Thalassoma; species Thalassoma bifasciatum. The sequence goes on from RPOG01000941.1 coordinate 160,243, forward strand.
CGTGAAGTTCAGCCTGAGTGACAGAGTGAAGTTTAGTCTGTGCTGAGTGACAGAGTGAAGTTTGATCTGAGCTGAGTGACAGAGTGAAGTTTAGTCTGTGCTGAGTGACAGAGTGAAGTTCAGTCTAGTAGTGAACGATATGGGCAAAATTTCATATCACGATATTAATGCCAAATATCTCGATATCGATACGATATGATATCATATGTTGTGAACTCAGTGTGTCTATTCCCATGGGATTATGCATGGACCTTTTGTAAGTTTAAAATCACCCCCTGATGTTCAGTGTGGCACATTTGCACGGGATAAGTGAAGCCTGTTTGCTGATGTTTATGAACGAAGACGCAGTACAGACCTGTCTGCTTTAGCAGCAGCAGCTCACTCAGCAGCTCACAGCCAGACAAACATTCAGACAACAGAAAAAGACATCCACACCAGGCTCCAGTCTAACAATGTGCACTGAAAACTACTAGATATGCAGAATAAATTTAGTTATCTTCAAACTTTAAAGCTGCTGCGCAAAGATCAGTTCTTGTTGAGTCCTTGCCTCATATTCAACCATCAGCTGACGCGTCTGCGAGAGTGAGTTAAAGTGAGAAAACTGTCGGACAAAAGCTCTGACTCTCCATACATGTGTAATAATCTACATTTAGGAGCAATTAAATAGTGAGACCACTGCTGTTTTCAACAATATAACTTAACTTTTACCACCAACATGTTGCTGCGCGCTGGCACAGCGCCTCAGTAAGAGAGAGAGAGAGAGTGAGAGAGAGAGAGAGAGAGAGAGAGAGAGAGAAGCCAAATCACATATTAGGCTCCGTGCGGGTTATGGAGTGGTCCTAATATTCGTCTGTAGCTTGTTTTAATTGTTGTTATCATGTTAGCCTAATATCCAGTGAATGAGATTAAACCAGTGACATGCGTTTTTCTAATTGTTGCCGTCCATAAATTAGACTATTTATAGCCAATTTACTGATACGTAGGGATAAGTAGCGAGTCTCCGTCCAGTGAAGTAATGAACAGTCATGACATAAAGACAGTTTTCTGCTCCTGCTTCTCTAGGCTGAAATCCTGGAGCATACAGTCCTGATGTACCATAGAGGTAAATCATAAACAGGACAACTAACTCTTAATTAATTATGCACGTTCGTGGACAGGGGGTCTACTGCAGGTGCTGTATTTGATTAATGAATGATTGTGAGACAGTTAGGGTGATAGACTGGATCGATCTCAGGGTTTCTAACCCGTCTAACTAATGGAAACACTTCAGATTTTTCCGTCAAAGCTCGAAAATTTTTTTGTCAAAGACGGAGAATAACAACCCCTGGGTTTAGATCATCTTTTTTGAATCCAGAATACCTCGAGACTGCCTTTTTCCCACTAAAATAGTCTAATGTGCGGGTCCTGCAACAGCCATGTCTTCCGTGCTCATGTCTCTCTTTTCGTTTCTCTGCGCTGTGGCTGTAGCGCATGTGTGAGCATAGATGTGTGAGTGTGTGTCTCCGCCTCCTTCCTACCCCTCTGATGATCGTCATTGGCTGGCATCAGCTGTCAATCAACAGCAAGCATTAAACAAGGGTTGCGGTTGGCTGGCTTCAGCTGTACATGTAAGGGCAAGCTTCCATGCAGGGCGAACAGGGAAAATCACGTTGATATCGTCGATATTGTGAAATTAACATCCCGCATGTTCATATCTCGATATCGATACGATAACGATATATCGTTCAGCCCTAGATCAGTCTGAGTGACAGAGTGAAGTTACGTCTGTGCTGAGTGACAGAGTGAAGTTACGTCTGTGCTGAGTGACAGAGTGAAGTTTAGTCTGTGCTGAGTGACAGAGTGAAGTTTAGTCTGAGTGACAGAGTGAAGTTTAGTCTGAGTGACAGAGTGAAGTTCAGTCTGTGCTGAGTGACAGAGTGAAGTTTAGTCTGAGTGACAGAGTGAAGTTCAGTCTGTGCTGAGTGACAGAGTGGAGGTTAGTCTGTGCTGAGTGACAGAGTGAAGGTAAGTCTGTGCTGAGTGACAGAGTGAAGTTAAGTCTATGCTGAGTGACAGAGTGAAGTTCAGTCTGTGCTGAGTGACAGAGTGGAGGTTAGTCTGTGCTGAGTGACAGAGTGAAGTTTAGTCTGTGCTGAGTGACAGAGTGAAGGTTAGTCTGTGCTGAGTGACAGAGTGAAGGTTAGTCTGTGCTGAGTGACAGAGTGAAGTTTAGTCTGAGTGACAGAGTGAAGTACAGTCTGTGCTGAGTTACAGAGTGAAGTTTAGTGTGTGATGAGTGACAGGGTGAAGTTTAGTCTGCTGAGTGACAGAGTGAAGTTTAGTCTGAGTGACAGAGTGAAGTACAGTCTGTGCTGAGTGACAGAGTGGAGGTTAGTCTGTGCTGAGTGACAGAGTGAAGGTAAGTCTGTGCTGAGTGACAGAGTGAAGTTCGGTCTGTGCTGAGTGACAGAGTGAAGTTCAGTCTGTGCTGAGTGACAGAGTGGAGGTTAGTCTGTGCTGAGTGACAGAGTGAAGTTTAGTCTGTGCTGAGTGACAGAGTGAAGGTTAGTCTGTGCTGAGTGACAGAGTGAAGGTTAGTCTGTGCTGAGTGACAGAGTGAAGTTTAGTCTGAGTGACAGAGTGAAGTTTAGTCTGTGCTGAGTTACAGGGTGAAGTTTAGTCTGTGCTGAGTGACAGAGTGAAGTGTAGTCTGTGCTGAGTGACAGAGTGAAGGTTAGTCTGTGCTGAGTGACAGAGTGAAGTTTAGTCTGTGCTGAGTGACAGTGAAGTTTAGTCAGTGCTGAGTGACACTTTGAATCAATTAGTTAGAAAAGTCTCATCTCACAGTAAAGTTTGTTTGTAGGAGTGAACTTGTGCTCTTTTCTGATATGTAAATAAAATCAGGAGATCTGCTCATTTTTAGCATTAGATCACTCAGCATTGTTTAGGTCAGTCTACATCATATTAGCAGAAGACGGTTTAAGAAAAAGAGTATAACATAAAGACGCCTATTTAATTATATTCTACACCTGGTCCTATTAAAGTTCCTATGAGATGAAAAACAGGAACAAGAAAATGCTTTTTTAATGGATTCTTTTTGCATCTCAACTGTTTCATTACCTAATTTTGAAGGTTAATTTTTTTATCTTTCATTTTTCAAAGCAAAAGTCACATCCCTGGGCCAGCCGTTGAAGGAGTGGGGCCGGTAAATTTGATTTGCCACAGGCCAGGGGGCAGCAGCAAATTCACCTTAATCCCAACTCCTGAATGACTATTTGAGTGTTCTTGTGTTGTCTTAAACTTCATCAGTGCAGTGAACATCCATCCATCCATCCATTTTCTATACCGTCTATCCTGCCAATCAGGGTCGCGGGTGGCTGGAGCCTATCCCAGCTGTCATTGGAGAGGCGGGGTTCACCCTGCATTGGTTGCCAGTCCATCGCAGGGCTGACATAGAAACAAACAACCATTCACGCACACACTCACACCTACGGGCAATTTAGAGTAATCAATTGACCTGACCATGTGGGCATGTTTTTGGTCTGTGGGAGGAAGCCGGAGTACCCAGAGAGAACCCATGCATGCACTGGGAGAACATGCAAACTCCACACAGAAAGGCCAACCATGCCCGAACGGGGAATCGAACCGGCTACCTTCCTGCTGTGAGGCTGGAGCGCTACCCGCGCTACCCGCTGCGCCACCGTGCAGCCCTGCAATGAACATTACGTAACAAAAAAAAAAAAATGTCAGAGAATTGTGATCTCAACTCTTAGGTAAAAGATAATGATTCATATTTTTGCCAGAATCGTGCAGCTCAACTATGAAGGTTGTTTCTGTGGGACACGTGGGTCATTAGTCGGTCACTTATTTCTTTTTTATGTTTTGGTCTGGATGTCAGTTGGTGTTCATAGAAACAGTGTTGGTGTGTAGCAGTGCTCCGTCTCTGTCTGGTTCTGTGTGAACTTTAGGTGCCTCTCTGTAGAGAAGCTTCCTCAGAATTCTGTTTGAGTGCTGAAGGGTGTGCAGGGGTTGCTGCTGAGTCTCTGCTGTATCACAGTCCACTCACAGATCCTGTCAACCTCTCTTTTGACCCGTTTGTCTGCAGGAGTCAGCCGTGTAACACTGCAGCCCGCGGGCCCATGAAACAACCTCCTGGCACCACAGCGGATCCAGCATGAATCTCCAGCAGCCTACTCCCCTCATCCCCCCTGTCCACCCTGATGTTCAGATGAAGCCCCTCCCTTTCTATGATGTGCTGGATGTCCTCATCAAACCCTCCAGTCTGGGTCTGTGACTCTGTGTGTCTGCTAGTGTATGTGGCTACAAAAACAAAAAACAAAAAGAGCAGTGCAAGTAGTTACTAATTAGATTATATCGCAATATGGTCTACTGTTATTTTCAAATAGCAGAGAGAGCAATATTTCTCTAACCTCAAATGTGTAAGAATAAAAGATAAACTTTTTGCAATAGATGTTTGTGCTGTAGATGTTACAGGTTTAACTGAACCCTGCCCAACCAAAGAGACAAACTGTTGACAACTACCTTTGCAAGAGAAACAATCTTAGTGACAGAAGCGGGTAAAATGACAAGAATGAGCAACTGAAGTGAGTTTGAAGTGGCAAAAATAGTAAAATGAATAAATAAATGAATAAATAGAATAGCTTAGCAGCTAGATAACAGTATCCCAAGAAAACTCTGATTCAGGATTTTCTGCTTAAAGTTTTACTTCAGAAACTGAATACACAAAGAAACAGACATTACTGTCTCACGAAAGATTCATATTAAATACATTTAACATGTCAAACATTTACTACTGTACCAAAAACATAGTAAACATAGTGCTAGCTTGATGCTAGCAAGATATGGGAAATCCCATTGACATGCCAGTGGTTAGCATCGATATAACTTAGGTTCAAAAACAGAATTTCAACTTTCATCACAGAAACATGTCACTATTACTCTTTTAGAACAACACTGGGAACTTTTGATATCAAAATACTAACAGGCAGATGTTTTCCAACCGGAGGAGGAAAAAAAAGTTACTTTCAGGCTCTTTTTCTTCTGTGATTTAATGGCAGATAGCAAACAACGTTCAGGTTCATACCGCCACCTACACCTAGAGTGTGCAACATCATGTCCCCACCTTTAGGTTCTGCTCATCATTTTTGTCTCTCAGAAAACTGAAAAGTTCTTTCTCTACATCATGGCTGACTTCAGCATAACAAGCTCCAGGTGCCACACACTGTTGTTACAACCACTTCTTGACACTAGGTGGCCTACTTTAGTCAGTAACAGAAAACAAAACAATACATTATGTCATGTGGTGTCTGATTTTTTTAAACTTTTTTCCATTTATTTATGTCCTGAGATATCTTGCTGACAAAGAAAACCTGAAAGCCTACTTTAAGAATTGAGAAAGAATCGGATCAATAAGCAGAATCAGTAAGGGCATGGATATTGACAAAATCGTATCACTAGCCACCCCTGGAGTTTATACAGTTAGAGACTACCCCCGGTTGAGGAGACTATAGGAGCATAACAGAGAGCAAAAAAGCAAACTGTAGCAAGAGAAAAACTTACCATGCCCAGAGGTCTGTTCACTGTTGATAAAGTAATTTGTCAAGTAATAGCTGACTCAGATACTGAAGAAGAGTATTCACTCTCTGATGAAGATGTTCAGTCGTCACTGAGATAGAAGTGACGCTGCTCCCATGCGTAGAGGCAGCGAGTCTGTTCAATCAATCAATCAGTCTTTATTTATATAGCGCCAAATCATAACAAACATTATCTCAAGACACTTTACAAAACATTAGCAGGTTGATACCTGTTAATGTTAGAGTATTTCATTATTTTATTAACAGAGACCAAACATCAAGGCAGGATAAGGAATCTTATCTCATCTTGATCCACCATGAGTGTAGCACTCTGCTGCAGCTTTTAGCAAATTACAGTGGCAAGGAAAAACTTCTCTTTAACAGGCAGAAACCTCAGACAGAACCAGACTCATGTTTGACAGACATCTGCCTCGACTGTGTTGGGGTGAGAGAGAGAGGGAGAGAGAGAGAGAATAAGAGAGAAAGAGAGAGAAAGAGAGAGGTAGGGAGAGAGAGAGAGAGAGACGAAAAATTGGAGAACTGTCAAAGCCACAGCAGCTGGAGTCAGGTCGTCCCACGTCAGCTGTCTGTTCACCATGACAGTCCAGCAGCACACACAGGAGCTGATACTTTGCTTCACCGTTGCAGGAGAGGATGTGTTGGGTGTAGCAGGGGTGGTTGAAACACCGCTTGTGCTGAGGGGGGAGCGGGAATGTTCAAAACATGGAAATAGCAGCAGACGCGGTCGAAGCTACGAGAAGTCTCTTCACAAGCTGTAAACAGGTGTTTACAGAACACCTGTAAAAGTGAAGTAATCCAATATTGCCACCGCCTGGTCATGCCATAATATGCAAATTAGATGAGTGAATTTACTCCCATCATAAACTTTGGGTCATACTGATGATTTTTCTCATTTACAGTCTGCCTTAATCTCTAGCCATTTTCAAGCTACAACCTTCTGAAATCGTGATTTCAAAACTGAAGATTTTGTTGAAAAATGGTGGCGCCCAAAGAGTTGAGTTGAGTTGTCATGAATGGAAAGAAGGTACAGGCATTTCACAGCTGTGAAGACTCTGAGCTCCAAAGCAGCTTCTTTGTCCCACAGGAAAAAACACCAAATGTATACATTTGTTTTTAAACGTGGGCATTTGCTGAAAAAAAAATAACTCAGGAGTAGGGATGCACGATAACTGTTTTTAAAAACCGACACCGATAACCGATAACTTTCAGCTCCTACAGGCCGATACCGATAACTGATAACACATATTCCTAAGATCATGACATTAACACTATGAACAAAACCAAAAACAGTTTTGACTCTTTAAATGAAGAGATATTTATTTTTTCCAAAGAAAAACTACTGGCAAGCCTCTCAAAAATGTTCTTAAAGCTATCAAACAAACTATTTGATATCTGACTGACATAAAAAATAAAGGCCTTTTGAACTGATGCAAATACATGCATCAGGATTACAAACTGAAAAAGTGCATTCGAGAAGTTTACAAAAAAATTTGTATACATAGAAAATTAATGCACTAACACAAGTTAGATTCAAACATTTACATGTGGATAGTGCATTCCTCAATGGCAATAGAAAAATAATGCAGTGTGCATAATGTACGGACCTAAGTTAGACTTGTCTATGTAAACAAACTGAAAAAGTGCACTCCATAGTCACAAAAAAATAAATTTAAAGGATTTTGGCTTGTGGTCCCATTCAAATAAAAACCTTTAATTAAAGTAAATGAGGTTGAGTTGTGCTTTTATCTGATGTTAGCGTCATTAGCAGCCCAGGCGTCCTCATAGCGATGATTATGTTTCAGGCTGCTCAGATTTGAGGTATTAAAGCTCGTGCTACATCTCCCTCCCCGTGAAACTCGCGTGGAACACTTATTACAAAACACCAGCGAACTGTCTTCTCCGGGAACTTTGAAAAACTCCCACACAATCGACGCCATATTCTCTGTTTTGGTGAGCACGCTGTGCTGCATGCTGCATTCAAGGTGTAACGTAAATTCCCCCAGTCCTCGTTTGCTAGTCGTTCTTTTGGCCTTTTAAGTTCATGTTTCTATTTTTTTTTTTGTGTTACGTGGAAAAACTCTGCGAATATCAATTCAAGTCAGCAGCTACCAAAATTATGACCGAGTTAATGAGTTCTTTTGTGACATGATGGGGTATTCTTGATCTCTCCCAGTGAGAATGATTTTTCCAATTATGCTTACATTACTTGAATGCAGCATTCACTGCATGCCATTCAGGTCTCGTAGTGGGAGCAAGGCACTGCCATGCTGACAAAAATGCATATGTTATCGGGGCTATTCGTCATGATATCAGACTTATCGGAATGACATCATAATTTCGTGTTATTGGCCCGATAATTATCGGCCCGATAGTTCTCGTGCACCCCTACTCAGGAGTAACAACTGCTCTTTACAGAGAGTGCCTAGAGTAGTTACTCAATAAAAGAGAAGTAACATAGCAAATAACAGCTGGAAATCAATAATCAAGAATCATGTATCATCAAAAATCGGTTGGTGTCCAAATCAGGACCTCAATAATCCAAACCAAATCGTGGAATCAGACAGGTTGACCACCATGTATGTGTCCTTGTGCTTTCTTCAGGAGCGAGCACTGCACAGAGATATCACCAAGAAAAATACTTCATCTTTGCCTTGACACCACAGCAAGTTCGAGAAGTCTGTATATCAAGGTAAGACCGGTGGGTCTCAGCTTAAGTACCTGTGTCTGTACTGATATGGAAAATAAACCAGGTGTCTGTTTGCAGAGACTTTCTACCAGGAGGCAGAAGAGACTATATGGTACAGATTCAGCTCAGGTGAGTTTTCTGACCTGCTAATAGGAAAACAACCTAAACCAGTTAAAACAAACTTAACTACATTTCTCCCAGTGAAATGGTTTTAAGATCGTTTAATAAGTGGTTCACAATATTTGATGGGTCTGAACTAGGCCTGGGCGATAAACTGATTTTATCTATTAATTTGAGTTTTACGTTGCTCAGGATTTATAGAATACAGAATTGGAGTTTTTTTCCCCCTTTGCTATGGCGCACCTTTTGCCCATAGGAGCTTCTGTAGCACCTTTCTCCTCGTCGTCTCCTTTACAGAGACGTGCTCAAACCAAAGGCTGTATATCAGCACAAACGATGAAAAACCATGGCTAGGGCTAACGAGTTCGAAAAGTTTGTTCAAAAGAAAGGAATAGTATCTTCTGTGGTTTGGAGCTGGTTTGGATTTGTGGCGACATGGAACAAGTTACTGCATGCTGCAAAGTTTGTCTTGAGCCCATTGTCACAAAAGGCAGCAGCACAATGAACCTGTTCCAGCATCTAAACAGAGACATGCAGCTGAGGGGGAGAGTGCCACTCTGAACGAGGGGAAAAGACCGTTATAACCAACAAACTCTTGCTGAAAAGCTGCTGTTTTTAACTCATATATTCAGGGATGCAACTGTTGCACTGTTTTTCTTTTAAGATGTAGTTTAAAAAAAAGTTTGAAGTTTGCACTTTATCAGTCACTGTTGCTGTTGATTTATTATTCATTTGCATACAATGTGCAATGGTACATTTTTGTTTACAGAAGTATTTTATTAGAGATATAATTGTTGCCTCCTAGAAGATGCTCTTTTTTTAGTTTTTTGGGAGTCAATTCTGTTTAAGGTGCAATTCATATCTGAAAGAGAAAGGGGAACGATAACAATTTGGAATTTAGCTGAAAGTGAAATGCAGTGCAAGTACATTTCATGTATCCTTGTAACTGCATTGTTTAAAGGTAGAGTTTTTGATATAATGAAAGCAAATTGTGTTTCTAATTACTTCTGTCGTTTTTACTCATTGTTGTCTTTAGAAATAAAGAAAAATCGGAAAGAATAATTGTAATTTGAATTTTTTGTGAAAAAATCAGAGATTTTATTTTTAGGCCATGTTGCCCAGCCCTAGTCAGAACTGTCTCAGGCTCATTAAAAGGATAAAAAGGTCATTCTTTTGTGATTTGAATGTGACATGAAAGGCTCTAATTTCCTGATCATCTCTAGCCTGTTTCTGTGTTGTCCAGGTTTTGTTTATCAGAAACCAGCTGCCCTCAAGAGGATAACTACCCCAACAGTCTGTGTATAAAGGTCAACGGGAAGCTGTTTCCTTTACCAGTAAGTTCTTCAGTCCTGACATCAAACATGTCATATTGCAGTGGAGATGGTACCTTTCACATTCGATCCAATAAGATACTCCTGCCTGGTACTTGGCGATCTGTATCAGTGCTCAGTGGCACCAATTTTTGGTACTTTCCTGTGTGTTTATGATAAATGTTGATTTTTTTAATAATAAAATCTCAAAATATTTCAATTGAACAAATTTCATTCTCAATATATAAACTTTGACAAGTATACCAAAACAACACTCAGCTGTTTGTACTGTAACATCAGTTTCACCAATTTCTTCAACTTGAAAACCCTTTTGTAAAATCAACTACAACTTATCCAATAAACAACTACAGGTTTTTTTCTTAATGATGCACAAAACAAAAGGGTTTAGGTACCGAAACACGTACGCGTTTAGGTACCGAAACACGTTTAAGTACTGAAACATGGTACTGTTTAATTTTATGGGAATTGGTACTCTGCAATACTGATGGATTTGGGGCTGTTCTCATAAAAATATTGAATTTGGGACCAATCCCTCTCTGGCACAGACACTAATGGGGCATGTCTTTTCTGCAGGGTTATGCACCTCCACCTAAAAACGGCGTGGAGCAGAAGAGACCAGGTCGGCCTCTGAACATTACCTCCTTGGTCAGACTCTCCTCTGCTGTGCCAAACCAGATCTCAGTGACATGGGCTCCAGAGATCGGAAAAGTAAGAAGGAATTTTGGATAAAGTCTTTCTCAATGTTTCCTCTCATTGTCAGACAGAATCGATTATCAACTGTTCAATCTGATGCTTTTTCAGACCTACTCTATGTCGGTGTACCTGGTGAGGCAACTGACATCCCCTCTGCTCCTACAGAGACTGAGGATGAAGGGCATCAGGAACCCCGACCACTCCAGGGCTCTCAGTAAATACACGCACACACACACACACACACGTGCACGCACACACGCGTAAAAAGTGTGTCATAGAGTAACATGGTTCTGGAGATGTGCAGTACAGCTGGGGCAGGTTATGCAGCAGTTTTGTGCTTGATGTTAATACAGTCATGGTCTGTGTGTGTGTGTGTGTGTGTGTGTGTGTGTGTGTGTGTGTGTGTGTGTATGTGTGTGTATGTGTGTGTTTTGCAGTGTGTGGTTGGAATAACTGAATCACAGACTGTAACTTAGAGCCAGAACAGCCACTGTTGTAAGAAGCTGTTTAGAGGTCTTGGTAGGGCTGATTAAATGATTTTCGGTTCATGCACAATTATCCCACTTTCAACTCAATTTAATCTGTTCATGATGATGGTGCTCCAAGTGTTGCAAAAGAATACATGTGTTACCTTTGGACAAAGAAACTCTTTTCCAGCAGTGTTTGCACTTAACCTGACACCCCAGACAGACAGTTTATATATCCTCTATGGAGATATTTCACTAGTCCATCTGGGTAAGGGGCACCTGGGAGTGTTTTCAGAGGCGGGACTTAAAAAGAAAAATAGCAGCTGGACGACTGTTCTGCCTGACGTACTCGTCACTGACCAATCCACATCAAGTCACAATGACGTAGTGTTGTGTAACCTGACACCCCAGACACAGTTCATATGCCTGCTGTGGAGATATTTCACTAGTCTGTTTTTGCTCAAAACACAACAAACAGGCTTTTAGTGACGTTCTCCGTTCTTTTAAAGAAGAAATGGAGCTTATTTCTGATAAAACTGTAGATATAGCCGCGTCCATGGAGACTGCTTCACACGCCGCCATGGTTTTTAAATATTCAGACGCTTCCCACTGACATCACGTCTGCAGCTCCCGCCTCTCCTGCCTCTCTTCTCTGATTGGATTGACAACATCTCTGCCAGGTGAAATCGGTTGTGATTGGATCATAGCAAGATGTATCTGCAGGATTTCAGGAATGAACCAGGCAGGTCCATCTGCTCTGAAAGGTTTGCACTAGGGATGTGACAAAATGGTCAGTTTACAATACATTATGGTACAAAATTCAGTATTAGGCTCAGAATACGAAAAACTAACCATACAATACAACTTTTGTTCAGAATATCTCAGCAAAGATTCACATTCATAAAAACAGCAGTTTGTTTTCCCCTGATGCTTGTCTCGTCACTTCTTCCTCAAAGAATTGATTCTCACCTCTGACATAAGCAGAATCAATCTCTTTAGAACTGGGAGTAATGACAGGATTTAAATTTTATTATTTGTATTACAGCACTTAACATGGTGCATGGTTTGCCTGTGAAATTAAAACTTTATTTAAAATGACTTTCAGGAGGGGCAGACGTGGCAATCATATGTATCATGCATTATGTACTTGGGCGACTGCGTGCTGGTGCCCGTGCACGAAGTGAAGTGTGCCAAAGCAGACTACTCCCAAGTAGGGCTGCACGATATGGGAAAATTTTGCGATTGCGATTATGGTGAACATTATTGCGATTTGCGATTGCGATTTGCGATTTGATAAATGGGCTTTTTCCCTGATTAGCAATGAACATGCAGAGTATGTTAGTATTGTATAATTATTTTGGAGTATGCATTTCTTAACTTAAAACATACAAGTATTAAATAATTACAAATGATAAGGCTTTTATAGTACTTTTTTCAAAATAACAGTTTAAATAATTGATTAATCCCCCCTAAAAATCAATACATTTAGCAATGAGACATAACTGTGGGCTCGAGTTATTTACACACATAATTTGAACAGAATACATATATACATATATATATATATATATATATATGGGCTGGGACTTGAAAAAAAAAAATTAACGTGTCAATCGGAGTCTTTGAAATTTATTAATCTTGATCAATTACATTTTAATAACATATCAATATTTGACCCAAGAACAGTGAGAATCATTTTTTGAAACGGTTTACGAGTGAATTAATGAATAGTTAACTGAATTAATACATAAGCTTTAGCAAACAAAACCTTGTTCATTTTTTTCTAGTTGGTACTTAACTGAGACCAACAGATCAGTGCATTTCTTCTGCCATAAAGTGCAGCAGTTTTAGGAATGAACAATACAGAATCAATTTCAGAGATTCAGGTCGTGTTGGCTAGAATGGCAGCTTTTGTGAGTGAGGGAACTTTTTGTTCATTTAATTAAACTTAAGATTTGCTTGGGTAGACAGTTCTTAAACTCCTCAAGTAGTATTAACTCTTTTGCATGCTTTTATTATGAAATGTATGCTTTTATTTTGAAATGCATATTGCGAAACCGGACGTGCAGCAGAACACGAGGTGTGTGATTCTCCTGAATATATCGAAGGACGCAACTAAAGTTGTTAGCTGGTGACTCCTGGCTCCTGTATCACTTTGTGGACCTGACTTATTAAACAGACGCTCAGATCCTCTGCAGATGTGACACTACAGGCCTGGCACCGATTGTCAAAAAGCACACTTTTCTACCGTGCGTGTTTTTTCGTCACCTGTTCCTTTTCTGCTTGCTCATCATTGCTCCTCATTCAACTATTTCTCAGCTTGCTGGAAAATCACGTGACCAAACAGACTGCGCACACGCGCGCGCACTCACACATGCACACACCGATTCTTGGAGCAGTGATGCATAGATGGCAGTGATGGGCGTAACGAACCGGACTCCAAACAGAGGGCAGATTGTAGGATTCAGGGACGCATGCGCACAACTAGTTAAATCGCAAATCGCAGCCTTGAGTGCGATTATATAATCGCACGTTCTCATATCGCGATTGCGATTGCGATTCGATTAATTGTGCAGCCCTACTCCCAAGCTTGCTAAGAGAAGGGAATTGCACCTGAGCACAGTTTACTTGTGGTCACACTAACCAAATGAGCTGCACTTTTGGGCTGAAGCGTGCCTAAGCACGGCACAGTTGGCCAGTGTGACCGCTGGCCTAAACTGGGGTCTAATGAGGACAGGGAGCCAATGATAGGACCCCGATTGGGGCTGATATAAAAGTCTGTCTTTGACCTTTTTAATGCTCTGTGGCAGTTTTCAGTTGTGATTGCTGGAGGTTGAGAGTAGGAGTCAGTGTATGAAGAGATGAAGGCATTTTTAGCATCTTAAGGAGGACGTTCTCAGTGATCTTTAAACAGTCTTGCAGTCAGCCTGCTCATGATTCCTGTTTTAAAATAGTATTATCAGCACCAAAATCTGTTATGTCTCATTGTTCTCTCTTAATATCTGAGGTCCAGATGTTATTTCTTAATATCTGTGGTTGGGTGGATATATAAATTCATTTTTTACACGTAGACTGACAGTACCTGAAAGCCCCTTTCAGATTACTGAGATTAGATATAACCTGGTGAGAAAGTAGAAGGAGGACTCACTCAGGTTAACGTGGTATCTGTTCTCTGCAGTGGAGGTGTATAGAAATGTGTTGACGTTTCTTTTTCTGTTTTTACCCTTTGGAAAAGTCTCTAATCTGTGCCGTGCACTCTGTGTTTGCAGTCAAGGAGAAGCTGACAGCGGATCCAGACAGTGAGATTGCCACAACCAGCCTAAGAGTCTCCCTCATGTGTCCGGTAAAAGTACTGCTATGTGCCTCATGTTTCATAAACTTAATGCAAAAATTCCTGATGGAGGTCCAGAAACATGGAGCTCAGTGACACACTGTTCTGTGTTGTGTCCGCATGTATGTATGCATGTACTTATGTAGTGTCTCCAGACCACCCAGAAGTAGTGTGTGTGTCTGACTCTGTGTGTGTGTGTATCCTGCAGCTGGGTAAGATGAGGCTGACGGTGCCGTGCAGGGCAGTCACCTGCTCTCACCTGCAGTGTTTCGACGCTGCACTCTACCTGCAGATGAATGAGAAGAAACCCACCTGGATCTGTCCTGTGTGTGACAAGAAGGCAGCGTACGAGAGCCTCATCATTGACGGGTCAGTTTCAAACTCAGAAAGGACCGAGTACATGAACCCATTCACTGAGGTCCAGGGGGGTCCAGTGGGTCTGGGGCCTCTTTATCCATAGCTATTGGAGACTTTTTCCAGGAAGTATGAAGGCAGTGGAAATGTACTCTGTGGTGTAGTTTAGAGTGTTAGCTGTAACAGAGGTGTTCTGAATATGAGGATCAGTTTCAGTATTTGCACTCCTGTTCAGATGAAGTTACACCCCTGAATATACAATCCTTTCTTTGTCTTATAGCACTATTACAACAAAGAAATAAGCTACCAAATACACATTACCTTAGTTTTTGTGTAAATTTGAGTTGATTTTCCAAGTCTTTATTCCAAGGCACGTAATCTTTGCACTTTGGGGATTTAAAACAATCAATGATTTTGGAGGAAGAAGGTCACAGATGGAGGCTGGAGCCAGAGCTATCTGTCAACAATACAGATCAACCCTGAGGCTGTACAAGAACACACAGGCAACAGAAGAATAGACCAAATACTGACAAAGAGAATGTAAACAAGAAAGAATATAACAATGTTAGGATGTTAAGATTTGTTGTGTTCACTAGTGCTGGACGATAGTGGAAAAAACTTACATTGCGATTTTTTGGGGGGTTGCAATATATTGCGATATACATTGCGATATTAAAAAAATGATAATTTTCACCAGATGACTTGAATAGCTCTGTTTGGGGAGAATTTGGTTGACTCACAATGACACAATTGTATTCATATAATATCAATTTGCAAAAATGATTTCTGAGAGGTGCTGGGGATGATGACGACTACTAAAAGTAAGGCTATATTAAAGTGCATCTAACCTCCTGTTTGCACAGGACTAGTTTCACCTGAGACCTCTGATAGTTCATAATAAATGTGAAGGAGATGTGTTTTTAATCCCTGTGCAAAGCGACCACAGTTCCTCTGATAATAAGAAGCTGATATGAGTAGGTATCTTTTTAATTTCGTGTTGTTATATTCTTTTCTTGATCATTTTCTGTTTAAAAATGCTTCAGACAGCGTTGGACTTCTGAACAAGGGTTTTAACAGCTCTTTAGAGTTAAAGGAGACTCGCTACGCGCCCCTATGTCACCGGTAAATAGGCCATAAATAGTCCAGCGGCGATAACCCTGAGACTGCAAAAGAAGCTCAGCTTCCCCTAAAATTAAAAAGAAAAAACACACAGTGGTGAACTATGTACCGCTGTGTGTACATTTCACGGACTAATTGTGCGCAAGAATGCGTTCATCTTTTGCTTAGAATCAGCGACTTATCACAGGAGCAGACACGACTTCATTTTCATTTCTCCCTGCAGCTCCACTGCATCCGGACGCTGCGCGTCTACAGAATTTAATGCGGAAGCAGGAAGTGGGTTGTTCCACTGCGCAAACAGGACGGTCATTGGATAAATACTGAGCTTTGTCCCGCCCATCGGAAGCTCAGTTTCTATGGGGGTCTATGGGGCAGTGGGCGGGGCCTGACACTCGGCTTCTTAATGATGATTGGATGATCTGTCTGAGGCAAATCCCTTTTTGATTGACAGCGAAATGAACGAATCAGTGATCTTAAAGAATAAACTTCCACCGGTTCGGAGTCTTTAGATCTGTTGTTCCGCGAAGACTGCTGAGCAGTAGGGAGGGAGATAGAGAGACTTTGCGAAGCATGGAGCAGCTTGCTGCCTTTATGAAGCAAAACAAGTAACAAAACAAACTTTTTACAAATTTGTTAAAAAAATAAAAAATAAAAATATCGCACATCCTGCGATGTGACTATCGCGCATGCGCACATCGCGATGACGATGTTCAAACGATATATTGCCCAGGCCTAGTGTTCACACATCTTGAGATTAACATGAGAAGCTCCAATCCCTGTTGGCTGATGGTCCTGAGTGTTTGAGAGGATCAGTATCAGAGAGCTGAATGTGTCCACAGAGCTGCTCTGTGTTGGATTAGAGAGCAAACACTTTTATTAACAGGGATATTTTTCTTTTATCATAGTTTATTTCTGGAGATCCTGAACGACTGCTCGGATGTAGATGAAATAAAGTTCCAGGAGGACGGGACCTGGTGTCCCATGAGACCAAAGAAAGAGGCTGTGAAGGTGTCCTCCCAGTCCATCCCAAAAGTAGAGAGTGAGTACAAGGTTTTGTAAAGGATGACTTCCTGGGAAGTGGGCAGGTGTTCAGTGAAGCAGATATCCTCTCCCACAGTCAGACCTGACAGGTGATGGACAGGACCAAGATCCAGCTCAGTCTTTGCTCTGCTCTTTCACAGCGTCACCTCCTGTGCGTCAGTCCTCTGTCGTGCCCCCCTCTGCTGAGCCCAGCTCCACCAAGAAGGCTGACGTGATCGACCTGACGCTGGAGAGCTCCTCCTCCTCTGACGATGAAGATGGAGCTGACCCCCCACTCAAGAAACGCTGTATTTACATCTCTAAAAACGAGGAGATGCCCTCCAAGGGGTGAGTGATCCTGGCACACACATCAGCGTACAGTTTTTGCTCTGTTTGTACGCAGGAATCAACACAGAGTTTTCTGTGTCCCTCCAGAGTGCTGACCTATCAGCCCACTGTGCGGGTCCCTAACGTACAGGCTCTGGACCCGTCCTACCCGACATCCACGCTTGCTGACTATGCAGTCCCCTTCCATCCATCCACGCTGGCCACCATCCCCACAGACATGCAGAGTAAGTGAGCTCACATAGAGTCAGGGCTGTCAACAGCGTTTGTGCCACTTCACTCATAACCTCTTTTTATGTCTCCTGTCTGCAGGTCTGGATTTGTTTTCATTAATTCAAGCGGATCCCCAGGTGAGAGTGTTAAACCTAAACCAGTGATTCCCAAACTTATTTAGGCCGTGACCCCACTTTTGAACAACATTTTTTGGCGACTCCAAAAACGGTTTCCTCTCTAAAATGAATGTCTCAGCTATAATATGCAGCTTCATGGCCCAAACAATGACATAGCTCAGCTCCAAAGACGCTGTCAGTGCTTGCTTACAAACTGTCATAACCAGTGGTGTGCACAGACATTAAACACAGTCAGCGTTTAGACTCCCAAGATTGCACTGGAGCCTTTCTTTTGGCCCCCAGGAGGCCAGTTTATTATGTTTTAACCAGTCAGAGGGGCAGATTAGTGTGGTTCACCAACCAGGAGGCGCTTCAGCATGGAGTTGGGCAATTATATGATCATGATTATATGACCAATTATGGCGATCAGCCATGAGCATATTTAATCCATCAAACATGGCGGAAATGTGTGTGATAAAGGCCAATCTAAGTTGACTCTTTCCTGCTCCACTTCTGTTCAGATGTTTCTAGAGGAGTACAGAGAATGACTGAACGTAGAGCTGAGAGCAGAGAAAAAGATGTTGTGCTCTGTCTTTTTGACACTGATAATGTTTACATTGTAAGAAGTCTTCATTACTCTGGAAAGAGGAAATCACTTTATTTGGGGTCTTGCATTCCTGCAAAAATGTTGGCTCTGTTATTTGCTTCGTATGTAAAAAAAAATGTTAAATAAATCTCTGTTTTTTTTTTTAAATTTCTGCATAAATCTTTATAACTGGCAATTTAAAAAAATGTCATAATAATCAAGATCAGATGAAAGAGGGCAGTTTAGTGCTCATTTACCTCTAAAAAGGGCAGTTAAGTGCACATTTATGTCTAAAGAGGATATTTTCGTGCATGTTTTGCTCTGAAAAGGGCAGTTTAGTGCACATTTATCTCTAAAGAGGATATTTTCATGCAGGTTTTGCTCTGAAAAGGGCAGTTTAGTGCATATTTATCTCTAAAGAGGATATTTTCGTGCAGATTTACCTCTAAAGAGAGCAGTTTAGTGCACATTTTTCTCTGAAGAGGACAGTTAATTGCACATTTTCCTCTAAAGAAAATTGATTGAGCTAGAAATTTTTGTGTTATCATTAATGAAGATTAATTAATCAGTTGTAATATTTGGGTTCTTAGTGGAACTGCCTTCACAAGGCCAGGTGGGCGAAGGAAAACGTTTTTTCTATTTTTCCTACGGGCTGCAAGTTTGTTGATGAAGGTTTCAGCGAGGGAAGTCAGGTAGCAGTAACTGTGCAGTCACGTGATCGTGGTGTTTATCAGGATGATCCTGCTCTGACCGTTTTATATGCTGCATTTTATTTGAACCAGAATTATATCCCAGAAAGTGAAAGTACAGCATACAGTTATATTGTGTGTGGAGTTGTATTTTTACAAAGAATAAATGTGTAGTTCAGTCATTTATTTAATGAATTCACAAACTTCAGGTGGCCCCACATGGAGTCTCAACCCCAAGGTTGAAAAAAACTGGGTGAAATAAAGTAAATAGAAGCCTGCTTTAAAGAGGCTGTGGAACAGAAGCTTAGAGAGACTAGGGGCTGAGACCGGGGGCTGTTCTAGAGGTCTCATCCTGATCCTGGTTTTGGTTTTGTCCCCCCCTCAGCACTACCGGCCCCAGATGTTCCTGGACAATCTGACCAGCAGCATGCAGAGTGTGGCCAGCACCAGCTCAGCCCTGGTCTCCTCCTCCAGCGGGCACTATGAGCCCAGCTCCCACGCTGCCCCCACCCTGCACGAGACCCGGGTCATCACTGGGGGAGGAGGAGCAGCAGGGGGTGGGACTGAAGGCAGTATTTCAGATATTATTTCATTGGACTAAAGCACAGCTCAGTGGACCTTTCTGAACAGACTTCTGAGGGCTGTGTAGTCCTGATTCCACCTGTGGGGAGGCTCTCAGATCAGTCTACAGGGGCACGGCTGTGGACCGTGGGCCCCCTTCTGCCCTCTCTGCTGTGACATGAGGATGGATGGTTCAATGGACGAGAGACAGAATGGAGCCACATCAGGTTCCTTTGCTGCATAAAGCTCCTCTGGTCTCTGCTGGTCTTCAGCAGACACACAGAGCTGACACAGAGCTCACTGCTGGGGGGCCTCTGTCACTAAACCTCAGTCAGACTGTGAACAAGAGGACAGATCCTGTCAGCTCTGCAGAGCTCTTCTGTCAGCGAGATGAACTCCTCAAATATGTTTTTCACCTGAGAATGAATATTTCCATTGTGAAGTCTTTTCCACCAGCTGGTGTGCTCCACCTGATGAGACACGAACAGTGATGAGCAGCCAGGGTCCCAGCTGCACAGAAGACGCACCACACACAAAGTCTGACCAGTGGATGGTTTGTACCCTCTTGGGCTTATGGGGTTGAGACTGTTTGGACTGTGAGCTCCTGTGGTTCTGCAGCAGCTCTCTGTCTGCCCTCTGGTGCCATATTCACGTACAGACAGCAGGTCCTTCCTTCACTCACTCACTCAGTCACAGCTTCTGTTAGCTCTGTTAGCTCTGTTAGCTGTCAGTCAGTCCTCACTGATAGTGGGTGGAGCCTAGTTCATGCCAGCCCCCCCCCCCTTGTTCCTTTTGTGATGTAGTCAGAGCAATAATGTTTCAGTGAGTGTTGTTTGAGATGAAGCTGTAAATGTAGTTCAGATCCTCTGTCATGATCCCAGAATCCTCCTCTGTGGTTTGGGGGATGTTTCTCTGGATTCTGAGATCATGTGACGGGCTTGGACCCCAAACTCTAGACTCATTCATGTCTCTGAACACCTGACCTTCAGTATCTATGACCTTTGACCTCTACTGTACTGTGCCCTGAGGAGAAGGATGAGGAAGCAACAAACAGGGCAGCTATCTTCTCACCTGTATACTGTTCATTGTGTGTGTGTGTGTGTGTGTGTGTGTGTGTGTGTGTGTGTGTGTGTATCCATCAGAGCTCCAACTCAGGGACACACACACTCTACTGAGCCCGGTGGACACCACACACACACACACACACAAACCTACACACAGGAGTAAGGTGTGTGTGTGTGTGTGAGTTTGAGGTGTTTCCAGGTGGAGTCCAGCTCCTGGTAGATCTTGTTGTTGAGGTCATATGGGTTTCTGTGAACAGGTTTTCAGTTTTTGGTCTCTTCTGGATTCTCTCTCACCAGTGGTTCCTCTGATGACTCAGATAGAGCCAGAAAGTGTTCTTCTCATCATTTAACGGCAAATAATCAACAGGGGAGAGAAGGCTGGGATTCCCCCAGTGTCCGTTTGGAGAAAGTTTCCCAAAGCATACATCCACGCCTTCAGTCAAACTGGCAGTTAAAAACCCAAACACACTTCATTATTACGTTTAAGAAGTTTTTTTTATGATGCATCACAAAAAAAAAAAATCAGTTGAGTAGTTGAAATGAACTTGCCAAAGTAAACTCATCTGACGTTGTCTATCTTTGCACCATCATTCAGCCTCTGAGCAGAAGTTTGAGGGAGACGGATGCTGAGCCTCCTGTTGTTTTTACAGTCTTTAAATCTTGGATCTGGACTCGTAACCAGCATCAGTGAAGCTGTTCACCGTTATCCTGAAGACTGGGACCCCAAAACCTGTTCAGTTAAACAGAAACCACCAGCAGAACAGACTCCAGAACAGATACCAGAGAAAACCTTTCTTTTGTTGAGGTGTGTTTGAACACACACACAAGAACTTGTTACAGAACATGAGTGACAATGTTTAAAACCCATGAAGAATGAGTCTGCAGCTGTTTACACCGGTGTTTTTTTTTTAATGTATTTTTTATTGTTCAGACTTCGTTCAAACACCACATCTCTCACAGGTGTGTGTGTGTGTGAGAAAGAGAGAGAGAGAGAAAGAGTGAAAAGCAGACAAATGTGTTCATTGCAGAACAGTTAGTGTGTGTGTGTTTTTTCCTTTCTGTAACCTTTTAGCCACTTCAACAATGGCTAAATGTCTGTTTTTTATTATTAAATCTTTTCCTTTTTCTATTTAAACCTGTTTCTCTGAAATACTTCCTAGATAAACTCTTTCAGAAAATGCTGATGATGATGTGTGAATTTGTCCCTGACTTCTGACTGCAGGCAGATGGTGGAGCCAACATGAAACCCAAGATTATTCCCTGTGAGCTTCAGGTCACTGTAGGAGTGGTAGAAAAGGAAATGTTCATGGTTTTAGTGGGAAGGGCACAAACCAGTCTTTGACTGTGGAACACCATAGACTTTATATTAGGACATCGTGGCCCCGCCTTTTAGTGTTGCAGGGTTTTAATTAAAGCCCAAAGATCCCCGTCACAGGAGCCTCCATCATTGTGCAGCCAGAGTCTACGCAGTACAGGAGGAACTACAGCATATCTGAGCGGAGCCAGGTGACAAAAAAGCAAGAATAAATGGAATAATATTTTTTTTTTTTTTGAAAGTCTAGTCTCCTTTTTTAGAACAAAAAAAAATAGAAACTTAAGAGAGTAATCTCATTAATTGACAAGATTAAAGTTGTAATTAGTAATAAAGAAAAATCTCTGCAGGCTGCATGTCGTTGCTCCTGTCATCTCTTTCCTCGCAGCTTCTTTCCTTCTGTGCATTCTCTGTGTGACTGGAGTTTCTCTGCCAGAACAATCACGACTGTCAAAGCTTTGTCTGCGGCTTCAGCGCACTCAGCTGATGACCGCTGGAAACAGCAGTGGGTAACAACTACGCCATTACATGATGTAAAAAAATCCAAAAACTCTCCCAAGGGCTGCATCAAGATGGCACAGCTTACATAACTAGCTAGCAAAAAGAATGGAGTGATAAAGATAAAAATTAAGTTGTGGAGTACAAGAATGTTGGAAAACAAGAGCAATGACAGGCAGTCTGCGTGGGTGACGCATGTGCACAAGATTATTCTCTTAAATTAAGACTTTTTGTCTCATAAGTTTACGACTTCACTCTCATAAATTTGTGAGATTCATCTCGTAATCAATATTTTCTTACTTGAATTTATTCTCCCTCTGTGAACAAAAGAAGAAGCTCCTCAGACCATGTGTACACACAAATGATGAACAATCAGCCTCCTAAAAAAACACTTTAAACACAGACTCTTTTAACTATTCATGACATATTAAAACTGCTTTCACTAAAAAGGAAAAAACCTTTAGAAGAATTCACTAATAAAACTGAATTGATTGATGAAATAACTATGAAACTGACACCTGTTCTCCCTCATCATGATGATGATATTGATTCTTAAATTAGATTCTTACTTCACATTCAAAATATAATAATGTGCATATTAACATGTCCCATTTTTGGTTCATTAAAACATGGACTGCTCTGACAAACTGTGTCATAAATTTGTGCAAACTGAGCGAGAACATGAAAGAATTTGCTTCTTCTTATGACTTTACACATTCTCTGAGTAAATGACGCACAGACGGCTCCACTGTTCACTCAGACTTATCACACAGTCTATGCTACTTATCTACTAATTTACCCTAACCCTAACCCTCACAGCACCAGGAGAGTCAGCTGATCATTGATCACCTCAGCGGTCAGGACGCGCGTCTGAGGGGTCAGGGGAGCGAGCTGTGTGGGTGATGCTGACAAAGTGGGTGTTAGGTCGAAGGCTCCTCCTCCTGATGAACAGATGTCCTTATTTAATCAGGAGAGACTTAGCACCAGAAGGAAGGGAATTCATGAGCTGACAATTAACATTTGGTGGTTAGACCCCATCGCATTAAAATCACAAGATTGGATGAACAGGGGAAACAATGACATGATGAAATATGAAATTCCCCCAAAGAAAATATGAATACTCAACACCAAGCTGGTTACTCTAGAACAGTGCAAAAACAGAATCACACTAATGAGTTATAAAGGAAAATGAGCAGACGAGGGTTACCACCAGATGAGGAGAGGGGGAAAATAGAGATTATCAGTAACCAGCTAAGCAGAGTAAGAAATCAAGGACCCATGATAGATACAATGAGGTCTGACGACCGTTGACATCAGCATGACAGTAAAATGAGGTCTGAAGAGCTTTGAAATCAGAATGACAGTAAAATGAGGTCTGACGACCTTTGACATCTGCATGACAGTAAAATGAGGTCTGACGACCTTTGACATCAGCATGACAGTCAAATGAGGTCTGACGACCTTTGACATCAGCATAAAATGGGGTCTGATGACCTTTGACATCAGCATGACAGTAAAATGAGGTCTGATGACCTTTGACATCAGCATGACAGTAAAATGAGGTCTGACGACCTTTGACATCAGTATGACAGTCAAATGAGGTCTGACGACCTTTGACATCAGCATAAAATGAGGTCTGATGACCTTTGACATCAGCATGACAGTAAAATGACGACCTTTGACATCAGCATGACAGTATAATGATGACCTTTGACATTTGAGAACGGATAACATTTCATGCAAAATGGGCAGAGTGATCGGCAGCCTACGGTCGGGAATGGAAGGTGAAACTTTGGCCAGACCTTTCAACAGTAATTTAATGGCCGGATTAGAGAAAACACTAGGATACGAGGGATCGTAGCATCTAATATTAAATTGAATGCCGGCGTGGGAGAGGCCTCTGGGCATTTTCCAGTGAGCGCAGGCGAGCGTCGATGGCTTGCACTGATGCTGCCACAGACTGCATGGAGGACGCCAGGAGGTCGTTGGATGAAGCTTGCCCTGGAGAAGCTGAAGAACCTGGACGCATCAGGAGTGCCCAGCAGACAAGACGGGATGTGATGTTTCTTCTGGGCCGGGGTTTCCTATTGTTGGCCTTCTTGGTCCTCTTCCGCCCGTGCTTTGGGGCAGCCACGGCAGGGGGACCAGGGCTCGGCAGCTGAGCGACCTCCGCCAGGCTGTCACAAGCTGTGACCTCCACCAGCTGGTGGAGCTGAGAGGGCGGCAGGTCCGGATCTGGTGTTATCCCGTGTTGACTGAGAAAAACCCCAGTGGCAGATCTGAAGGAACTGTGCTGCGAAGCAGGAGGCGAGCGCTTCTACGGCGGGATCCTGAGGAAGTAGACACTGTATCTGGCAGCGGATCCTCACCGAAGCCTGGAGCGCCTGAGAGCTGATCGGGATCTGAATCAGACATGGTTTTAGCTACCAAAAACAAGATGAACGAGACGATGAGCAGGTTTGCCATTCGGGGCTCAATCCTGAAAGACAGCTGACAGGCAGAGGAGAGGCAGGTTTTCAGAATTTGACAGCTAAACGATGATTGGCTTGTGACAAACAGCTGAGAAAATGTGATTGGATAGAGAGTGACGCTGACACACCCAGTGGTCAGCTGATGAGAAAGAGCAGGAGTGAGTGAATGCAGAAATAGGAGGGTGAAAGCCCACAGACAGTCTTCCTGACTGAACCTACGCTCAGCTTCTTACAGATGAACTGGGGCGGGGTTTATGCTAATTCCAGGTTGTGGGAACACGCCTCTCAGTTAAGAATGATCCTGATTCACTGATCTTCGCACGGTGGTGCAAACAAAAACGACTGGTACGAACGTGTCATGAATCTGACGGTGATTTTGTGTGTTCTCTGATTTTATGCTTGGAGGAAGAACATTTTTACACATTAATTAGAGAATGAGGCCCAATGTGTGTGTGGAAATGCTCTTACTTTCACAATTAAACATACATCTGAGTTCTACTGTTATTTTCCTTCAATGTGATTTGGCCACATATGTAAGTGAAAGCAGATCACGATTATTCAGGAATTTTTTATGACCACATTTTCTTCCTGGAAGACGATGGTTTCCCACCATGCTTCCAATTTTTGGAGTTGAACAGGATTTCAACAGTGATGTACCACAGTGGAAACAGGGACCCAGCTTTTTTGAAACCTCTTGCAGGCATCAATTTCAAAATGAGCAACTATTTGCACAAAAATAAGATAAATGTATCAGTGTGAACATTAAATAGGTTATCTTTGCAGTGTTTTCAAATGGTTAAACAGGATTTGAAAATCATTGTATTCTGTTTTTATTTACACTTGCTGCAGTGTCTCAAGTTGGTGAGGATTGGGGTAACAGTTTATAACAGTGTACAACAGTCAAACTCAGCAGGAACAGATCATCAACACTTGGGTCTTGGTCTGTTTCTGTATTTCAGTGACAGTGAAGAGACATTTTGATCCATTAGGGGGCAGTATAACCTCATGCAGAAAACATCAGACATCAGGTCTCTATGAGAGCATTTCTAGTTCATGTTTCCTGATGTTTGAATTCTCTGAAACAGCCACAAATAGATCCTCCATGAAGATTTTAATCCACTTTTGTTGCATCCTTCATGCTTTAAGGTCAAAGTCGTCCTCCGGCCACAAACAGCAGCAGGATCTGAGCCTGTTTGCTGCTGCTGCTGTTCAGAGGGAAGTTTAACTCTGGGTTTAAACCGTGACCCAACAGAATGACTTTCAGAGAGCGTATCCCACCGAGACTCAACCTCAGCTTCTGTTTCTAATCCCTCACACCAGCATCAGGCCTAATTAATCATTGTTCAGTCAACCTGTCCACTCAGGTGACAGGAGGGAGGAAACACAGGCAGGAGGTGTGCTCCGCTCTGTGTGTGTGTGTGTGTGTGTGTGTGTGTGTGTGTGTGTGTGTGTGTGTGTGTGTGTGTGTGTGTGTGTGTGTGTGTGTGTGTGTGTGTGTGTGTGTGTGTGTGTGTGTGTGTGTGTGTGTGTGTGTGTGTGTGTGTGTGTGTGTGTGTGTGAGTGAGTGTGTGTGTGAGTGTGAGTGTGTGTGTGTGTGTGAGTGTGTGTGTGTGTGTGAGGGCGTACAGTAGAGCTGAGAAATGCGGCAGTGCTGTAAGAAAAGACCAGAGGACAGTTGTGACCTGACCTCAGCCTTCACTCAGAGTGTGAACAGGAAGAAAAGCAGAGATGGTTAAATCCCTCTGACTGCCTAAAGGGTTAAAGGAGGCAGACATTCTTCTCCAGCCGGTATAGACCATGTCAGAATCTGGTGTAGTCAGTCGTCCTGAGCCGCTGGAGAGCTCCGTGTGTAAGTACTGTTTAATGAGTAGCATTTTTGTTTGTAATAATTTTAGTAGATGTCTGTGTTGGTACTTATTACATCCTTTGTTTATTTAGTAGTTTTACACTTTCTGAACATTAAAAAACCTGTGGGCAAAGCAGCGTCTTCAGAGACTTGATGTCAGAAGGAGTTCAGCTGTCTGTCAAGGTCTGTTCAGCACATCTACTGAGGACAGAACAAAAACATAAAATAAGAATGTGCAAATTCAGATGTTGCCTAACAATGTGACTTTAAGTGAAACAATAATAAATGGGAACTTCCTGTTGGACGAAGTAGAGACGAAGTAGAGAGCAGACGTGAGCGTAGAGCTCCGGCCAAACTTTTCAGATACTTTCCAGCTCGACCAAACAAGTGATTTTGGTCAGGTGGATCCTGCATTATCCAAGGTAATGAGGGAAAGAGCATCGCCACGTAATGAGCAAGTCAAAGCCCCAACGTCAACGACAACATTAACTCGCACAGCTAGCATCTCAGCTATGCTAGCTAGCACAGCCACCACTACTCCTGAGCCAGATGGTGATGGAGCCAACGGCGGGGGCTACTCCGGCCACAAAGACCCACCTGGAGGCTTCGCTCAACAAACAGCCTGATAGCTTCAAAGCTGAGGCCTCCATCCTGATACAACAGTCAACTGAATCCTTGAAGCAACTGATTGATTCATTAGGACAACAGGTCATTTAACAACCAGCTCACAAAAACTGAAGTTTTGGAGGGCGAAGACTTCAAAAAACTCACTGAGATAGAAGCTGTTGTCAAGTCATTACAATCCCAAACCACGGTGCTACTGGAAGGAGCGGAAGACCTGGAGAGCCGAGGTGCTTTAAAGGGCCCATATTATGCCAAATTCACTTCGGAATGGTTTTATCATAATAATATACATCCTGAGCCTGTTTACAAACCCCCCCAAAATGAGAAAACACTATCCTCTCCCTCTCCTGCTTGCTCCACTTTTCTGAAAATGTCTGCTCCAACAGGCGAGTTTCAAAATCGCCCTTTATGACGTCATAAACGACTAAGACTCGGCCCCTTTTCTCCTCCCTCCTCTAAGCGGATTGGCTCCCTACTAAAGGCACTTCCGCCTCCCAAAGCTCTTCCCACTGCATCATTTCTCCCTGGCAACTAGCCCGATACCGCACAGGTACGAGCGAAGCATGGCCTCTGCACTGTTGTTGGCTGCATGGAGCAGCACAGGAGTCTTTTTTTACCTCCCTCTTCACCGAATACTTTGAGGGAACAGTGGATTCATTTTATTTATGCCGGCAAAATACCTACAACCCCTAAAATGTTGTGTTTATTAACCACTTCATGACGCACTGCTTTTTCAACAAGGGGCAGTTCAAAGCAGGATTTGAAAAGAGTCTGAAGCTGAAGCCTGGATCAGTTCTAACTATCTGTGACCCAACTAAGGTGAGAGCTGAAAGTTTCAGTATTTCATGCTGCTTTACTGTAGAGGCCTACCTAGCCTCATAGCCTGTTATTAGCATGGCAGCTAACGCAAGTCAGTGTTGGTAACATAGTTTTATTAATACACGACTACAGTAAATAATACAATTGGAGAGAAGTTTTCTGACCATATATGTTATATAGAGCTATTTTTATTTATTTATATGTGATCACAACTGAAAGGCTCGAAATAATCATAAAACTCTGCTCCACCCGCGCGTCATAGCGCAAAAGTGACACATTTCATCATCATTTCTGATCACAAATAGAGTTAATGAATAAGTGTAAAGGTTCACCAATTTGCAGTCCTGCATAATGAAAATGTTTTATCAACATCAGACACGGTGCAGGTCCGTCTGTTGCTCCGTTATCTATCCCTGAAACTGAGGCAGTGAGCTCCTCTCACCTCTCAGTCTGTAGCTCAGGGTTCAGTCTGACTGCAGCTTCTGTCAGAACTGACAAACATTTCAAAAGACATTTTTCTACGTTTTTGGACTCAAACGTAAATAAGTGATGATATGGGAGCTTATAACAGTGATGGGCCTATATACCACAGATTAATTAATTAATCTAAGTATAAAAGAAGGATGTGTATATTAATGAAAACAAAAATCGATTTTGAATCGAATTGTGACCCTGAGAATCGTGAGACACCCAAAGATTCCCACCCCTATTTCTCGGCACAAACATTTATTAAAAATAAATATATATTGTGTGTGAACGTGGATGGTGATCTCTGAGTGGCCTTCTCCAAAATTAAACCCAGAATGGAGTTGCTGTGCTCCATAGTGCCCATCCATTTCATTAGGTGAGATGAACACTGAAACATATATCCCAAAAAGTTAACTTTCACTGCAACAATGTTCACGTTTATGCAGAGCTACAGTTTGTGACTATTACTTTAACTGGATTATTCTTGTTCTTATGTGGAAATGAATTCTGGGGATAGTGGGGGTCACTGGTCTCTGCCACCTTCGTTTTGGGGGTCACGGGCTGAAAAGTTTGGGAACCCCTGGTTTACACATCACTGTACATTGCCTTGACTTTTGAAACTAACCAACTAAAGAAGATAAGTGGTACAGACGGATGTATTTGAGCTGAATTATGGTAGGGTAAGATGACCATCATGTGAAAAAAGTGACAGGGAGCTGCTATGATAAACATCAAAGTTCAAAACATCACTGAACTTTAGGAAAATGAGATTATTTTAGGCCTTCTCTTTGTCAGCATCAATCACAAATATTCTCTTCATTACAAGTTTGAAGAAGTCCAACTGAGCACAGGCTCGTAGTTGAAGCTAGATAAAGTCATCTGACGACAAAAAAATGCTCTGTAGACGGCAGGAAAATAGTCACCAGAGAAAACTGAACTTTTTACAGTATTGAGTATCAGTGGTGTTTTTTCCCGGAGGCCAATGGAAGCCATGCTTCCTCAATGAAATATTGCATAAAAGGAAAAATATGAATCATCCCCACTTCATTGATTTTACAGAGTTTTTGTCCCTGTGTTGTTGTCAAAACGATCCACATGAACCTCCTCTCTGGGTAAATGTAAGGAGCTAAACAGCGCCCCCGCTGCTGCAGCGCGCAGTGTATTGCGGCTGCTTGAGGCTGTGTGAGGAGTGGAAGGAGGACAGGTTCCCTCTGCCTCCTTTGCATGACAAAAAAAACGTGTCAGCTAATCAGATTCAAGTCAGGCTCACAGTCGTCATCATTCAGTTGACGGCCAATGTATCACAAAAAAAAAAAAAAAAAGGAGGCCAGAATCAAGTGGTATCTAACCAATCACAAACTAGCTTTCTTACACTTCCTGCTCTGCACCGATCTCTGACACTAGCAGCCAGCCTAACTTCTTCAACAAACTTTACACTGCGGTGCTGCAGACAGACAGCGAGCTAAGCTAGTGAGTGAAGATGGACGGAGATGGGGACCTCGAGTTTCTCGTTAGAAACGATTTTACTAAACTTCTTTGTGTTTTTTTCTCTTTTGTTAGATCAGTGGCTTTATTTAGTTGAACGCAACTTCAGAGTGATATTATTATGATCACCCTTATAAATCTCATATAATTAGGCTTTATGTTCTCGATTGCAACCCGACTGGCTTCCTCTGTGAAGTTGGTCACGGGCCGCCACTGTTGAGCATTCACCAAACCAGCTCTAAGTAACGGGAAGACGACGGAGATGCAACCGTTAGCAGAAGCTAATGCTACCTAGCTACATGTAAGTAACCGTGTACCAACACACCAAAAATACTGAGACACACAATATTTGTTACTAACCATTCAGACACGTCCTGCTGCAGCCGCAGAGTTCAAATTTCTCCAGGAGCCTCTCCTTCTGGATGAGATTCTGGGTCAAACTGGTGAGCCAGGACCACCGTGCTGCTACAGCCATACTGTGTTCTCTGTGTTGTGTAAACATTCAGGCATCAACCTGAACTCAAACCACGCCCCTCGCCCCCTCTGTGAAAGAGAGGCGTGGTTTGTGCGGAAGAAGGGACAGCCCTCAAAAACAGCGTGTTCTCGGTGGAGCTCTCCAGAGAGAGTTTTCAGGCTGGTTAGAGTCCAGGAAAAAACTGTTTTTTGAGACAAAAAACTTTAGATTGACTATTCTGGGACCTCTGAGAGCGATATGGACCTGCTGAAAAAGAGCATCACATGGGACCTTTAACTTGAGGATTATCAGCATAGCTGAAGGCAGCGAGGGACCAAGATCCAACCAAGTTTGTTTCCAACCTGGCAGTGACCGGCCCTGGTGTCTTCAACAGTCCTCTGGAGATTGAGAGAGCTCGCCACGCCCTTGGTCCCAGACTGGGGGGGTTACGGCGCTGGGAAACCGAGGTCCCTCATAGTGAGATTCCTCCTTTTTTAAAAGAGAGAAAAAGCCCTTAGGTGGGCCAGACAACACAAGCTGGTCCATCACAGCCCGAGCTGAGAGCGTATCCAGACGTCAGCGCTGCACTGACCAAAAAACGGGCAGCGTTCAACGCCATCAAAAGCTCGAAAGGAATTTAATTCCATCTACTGCATTTAATTTAAGATCACCTCTTTCCCCAATATTCCTCCTAACTTAATTATTGATTCAATTTTAGACATTCCCATACATCAGAAAGGCCTTAACTCCAACATTTATGCTTAAATCTCTCACCTTAGACAGACTGGGAGAAGAGCTTGACAGAGTGATAGTCCACGGTGTCTGACTCTGCATTAATCTGAGGAAACAACAGTATGTCTTGCGCAGTGTTGGGCAAGCTACTAAAAAAAATAAAATAAAATAACTGGTTACAGGTACTAGTCATTACAGTCAAAAAGTAACTGAGTAAGTAACTGAGTTACTTCATTTAAAAGTAAGTCATGAGTTACTTTTGTTGTGTCATAACTCACTATTGTATGGATCACATTAATTAGTGTTGGGGCAGTGTGAGAGAAAAAGAACTAGTTTCATTTAGCATATCAGCCATTATTATCGTTATAGAAATTGGGAAAACAATAGAACACAGTAGAAATGTTTTTAACCAGTGACACTGTTCAAACTTTTATTTCAAGAAGTACAAAGATACTAATCTGAAGTGCATTCAACCTCGAAAGAACAAAATATACAGTATACAAATACACTGAAATGTATTTCACAAAGATGACTGCATGTAGAAATACTTTGGCCACAAACATAAAATGCAAAAGGAGTAACGAAACAATCAGGCCAGTGACCTTTATGTCACAAATATAGTTAATTTTCTTGCATTAATACATAGTAACCTTTCGTAAAAGTAATACAATTCATTTACTTTTTCACACTCTTGAATATGTCAGCATTTTTAATGTACTCGCGCCCTGAAAATATCCACTATTTTGGTATTCTCCCAACAAACAATACAAAATTAAATCAAATTAAAAAATATACAAGATCAGTAAATTGTGGAATGCAGCAGGAGGTGCTTGAAGTGCTCTCTCACCTTCTAGTTCTCTCAAAAGAAGAAGCTTTTCAAACCTTTGATCTGACAGTCTGTTTCTTTTTGGAGACAGAATCAGGTTTCCCAGACTAAAAAGTCTTTCTACTGGGGCACTGGACAGAGTAGCTGCATTTTATTTCAGAGATATTCTCTTAATGATTGGAAACTGATTCAAAGTGTTCCTGCTGCTCCCCATTCCAGGTAATCAGCTGCAGGGGAAATAAGCAAGGCAGGAAAGAAGCCAGACGAAGGAAACGGAGGCTTTTGGAGAAGAGGGGTTACAAGCCGAGTCTCCCCTCCGTTACCATGGGCAACGTGAGGTCGCTCGCTAACAAGATGGAGGAGCTAACGGCGCTAGCCAGGAGTCAGAGGGAGTACCGGGAGTGCAAATTGATGTGCTTTACAGAGACATGGCTGCACCAGGATATTCCTGATGACAAAGTTTCCACCGAGGGCTACCAGACTGTTCGAGCCGACAGAGACCGCACTGGGAGCGGTAAGCGGAAAGGAGGGGGGCTTGCCGTTCTTGTAAACAACCAGTGGTGCAATCCTGCCCATGTTACAATCAAGGAGCAGATCTGTTGCTCGGACATAGAACTCTTGGCTATTGGACTCCGACCATTTTACTTGCCCCGTGAGTTTTCCCATGTTCTGTTGACAGGTGACTGTTTACATCCTCCCCTCTGCCAACCCGACTACAGCGTTTGACGTCACCCACACCGCGATAGCCCGGTTACAGACTAAACACCTGAGTGCTTTCATGGCTATCTCTGGTGACTTCAATCATGTCTCCATGGACAAAGTTTTACCAAATTTCATACAGTATGTGAGCTGCCCCACCAGAGAGGAGTGGACCCTGGACTTGCTGTATGCTAATGTTAAGGATGCATACAGCAACTTCCCCCTACCCCCACTGGGAAGATCAGACGACAATCTGGTACACCTCAACCCCTGCTATGTGCCTCTAGTGAAGAGCCAGCCTGTGACGAGGACAGTGAGGAGATGGTCAGAGGAGGCTTATGAGACACTGCAGGGATGTTTTGAGATCACTGACTGGCAGGCGCTCTGTGAGCCTAAAGGAGAGGACATCGATGAGCTCACAGAGTGTATCACAGACTACATCAACTTGTGTGTTGACGCCATTGTCCCAACTGAGACTGTTTATTGCTGCCCAAACAAGAAGCCGTGGGTAACAAAAGATATCAAAAACACCCTGAATGAGAAGAAGAGGGCTTTCAGAGATGGCGACATGGGGGAGGTGAGGGCTGTACAAGGACGCTTGAAGGTAAAGATCAGGGAGGCTAAGGAGGAGTACAGGAGGAAGCTGGAGTGGAAACTCCAGCAGAACAACACCATAGAGGTCTGGAAGGGGATGAGGACCATTACTGGTTTCAGATCAGCTGACATTAGAGGAGCTGAAGGCAACGTGGACCAGGCCAATGAACTCAATCTGTTTTTTAACAGATTCGACATCGTGGCTCCTACACCTCCTGCTGACACCCCCATCAACACTGCTGTCTGCCCACTCTCCCCTCCTACCCCTCCCTATAGCCCTTCTTTCTCTTCTGAAAGCCACCTTCACACCTCCCCCCCAGACTCAACAGACTGATCCACAGAGCCAGTGACATTGTGGGAGTCAAGCTGGACTCTCTGACCGAGGTGGCAGAGAGGAGGACTCTGTCCAAGTTGCGTGTCTCACCCACTTCATGAGGTGTCAGTCAGCTACAGGAGTACTTTTAGTACGAGACTGATCCCACCTCGAAGCAGAACAGAGCGCCACAGGAAATCATTCCTCCCTGTGGCTATCAGACTGTACAACTCCTCACTCTGAGTTAAACAAGGTTTTACCCCGGACTCGTTTCATTCAAGTTACTAAACATGTAAATAATAACAAGTGCAATAATTATCTAAAGTGTATGTCCCCACTCTGTGCAATATCAATAACCTATTTTATTATTATGTCAGTACTTGTGCAATGTCCCACAACTGTGTCAGCATGTATATAACTTTAGATTTTAAGTAGATTGTACATATGTGGTTTTATTTTATTTTTGTTTATTATTTTATTATCTTATCTTATTGTATTTTATATTTTATATCTTTATATCTTATGTTTATATTTCATTTTGGTTGTATAAGATGCACATGTTTATATTTGTACTCTATATTTTAAACACTGTCTGAATGGGAGTAACTGTAACTGAAAGCAATTTCCCCTTAGGGGATCAAGAAAGTATTCTGATTTTTCCTCCTCTTTGGTGGAACTTTGAGTGTTGTGCTGTGTTGGGGTGGCTCTACCTGGTTGCTGCTCCTGCTCTGAGATAGGTTTCCAGCACTCTTTCACCAAGCTTGCCTTTGCCTGGTCCTTCCTCTCCTGGTCATGCAGCCAGCGGAGCCTAAACTTTGGTAGAGTCACAGCAGCAAGGACAGCATCTTCACTTCCCAGCACATGTA
The DNA here is from genome assembly GCA_008086565.1 of Thalassoma bifasciatum. NCBI lineage: Eukaryota > Metazoa > Chordata > Actinopteri > Labriformes > Labridae > Thalassoma > Thalassoma bifasciatum. The sequence continues at coordinate 194,539 of RPOG01000941.1, forward strand.
CAAACCTTGTTTTTGATTGGCTGAAATGACACAAAAAGAGTGCAAAATTGCTTATATCATGTGTTAAGTTAAAAAAATACAGTAGAAATACATGGTTTCATAACCTGGTTATATAATTTTAAAAGAAATACAAAGTGAAATCACAACTCTTACCTGGACAACTGCATCAGGTAGGCCAACAAAGATTTGCAGTTCATTCTTTTTCTTAAGTCCTCCCAACATCAGTGTTTCCAGTGGTTGAAGGAGTACCCATAAAGCCAGTTCTCCTCTCCCTGAAGAATGTCCAGTGCCTCAGTGAGGGGCTTCATGACAGCACAGTATTCCCCTAAGAAACTGCTGTTCCCTTTCACTTACACATTTTAACTGCAGGTTGGAGGAGATGGTGTTCAGCTCCACTGTGGGTCTCTCAGAAATTGGAGCCAGTGCATCATAAAAAGAATTCCACCTTGTTGTGCAAGGCACAAGTAGTCTCTTTGCAATAACATCTTCCACTGTCTCTGAGGCCACTGTGGACCAACTTGCTTTGTTCCACAGCCCTGCAGACTTTGTGGTGGTGTTTCTGTAAAGTGTTTTTGTTTCAGATGTTGACAGCAGCCACTTATCCACATCAATGCATGAGATGAACATGTGTGAGATGCTCATCTCTGATGTTGGAGGCAATGAAATGTCATCATCATCATCAGTAACATGAAGCAGCATATCCTCAGTGTTAGGGAAAGTCACCTCATCCCCATCCTCAAAATCCTCACAGTCCTCACGTGGCTGCTTGAAAGGCCTCGACAAAATTGAGCCGTTATCTGTAACAGTTGCTGTGACTTTTTGAGAAAATCTGTGAGATGAGTGAATATTACCTATCTCACTTGCAATGATGTCAAACGTTTGTCGTCCCTTGAATCTTCTGCATGCCGGTGCCGCTTTCCTCTGCATGTTACTAGAATTTATCCTTATGTATCCTATGTGCCTTATGCCTTGAAACCTTAAATGTGCATTGTCCAGATGTCTGCTGTGGTAGCATCAAACTATTTCATCAGAAGTCTTTTTTCAGTTCAACCTCCATTTTGGCATATTTGTTGTCAAAGTACTTTGTAAGTGTCTTTTGGCATGTCGGTGCTTCCTCTCATCTTACCGGTGTTTTGGAAATTATTTCCCTGAAGGCATTAGACTCCACAGTTGATATCGGAAGCATGTCCTCAACAACATACCTTGCTATCAGTCTGTTCATATGTTCCTTGGTGACAAATTGTGCAGCTTGCGGTGATCTGAAGTCAAGTCTTGGTTGTTTGGACAGTGTGGCTCCTCTTTGCTCCTCAGAGCTAAAGAGCCCCCCCTCCCGAAGCACAAGTGTTTGTAGTGCTGGGCTCTCTGGCAGTTAGCTTAGCCAAAGCATTTTGCTTTGCTAGGTGCTTAGTCAGGTTGAAATTACTGTTCTTGGCCGTGGACAAAGTTTCCTTTCCAGCACATAAATTACAACCAACAACAATGGTTTTTTCCTTTTCCTTGCGGAGGGAAAAATAATGCTGATATTTCCAAGATAGAAAGCTTGCGGTAGAGTTCTCCGCCATGGTGTGTGTGTACGCGCGTTTAGGGGGTGTGTTGGTTTGAGTGTGTCTATACCGTTGTGACAGTGGCACATTAAAGTGAGTGAGTGAGAAAAGAAATAATGAAAATATGTAAAAACACAGGTGCTCAAAACAAAAGAAAGAAATGTGATGAACTGTGCGTTTAAAGAATCAAAATAGTTATTTTCCAATGTAAAAAAGGGTTTGAAAGAGGGGTATGGTCAAACTAAAAGGTAGGAAATGTACTAAATGTGTCGAACTAAATTGCCACGAAAAGTTATAAATAAAGGATGTGGCGTGGAGGAAGAGGAGGAAAAAAGTGAGCAGGCGGCGGGAAATAGAAGAAAGAGTGTCAGACAAAGGGCTGCAGCTAACGAAAATCATAGTGTTTAAGTAAATATGTGTGTGAGAGATTGTGATAAAACATATCTGCACAAAGTCAAAACTTAAAGAACTGTGGTGGATGACTTATATTGTGCCGTTCGGGGCTGTGATTTGCACCGCGTGTGGAGCGCGTCGCCGGAGCTGCTTCACTTAAATGAAGACTTCTTAAGTTTGGATTATTTCCTCCGTGGATTACTTTCTTTTGGGGTTTTTTGATCATTTTTATTTTGTATTGACTATTCGGTGGTGGATTTTTGGATTATTTCGTTTCAATTTCCGTTTTCTCGACAAAAGGATTTTCTGTTTCATGGACAAAGGGAGCGTGGGTAACGGACGCTAAAAAAGACTTAAAAACCGTTAAAAGACAACTTTGGACGATTGGGTGACGTAATTTTGTTTCATATTTCGTTTGGGGTTTGTGTCTTGTGGATTTTGAGGGGCTTTTTGTTTAGTTTCATTCGATAATTTTGTGTTATAATTAAAATTTGAGTTTCTGTTCGCATCTAATGGGTTTTCCGTTTACTATAAACACTTCTAATTTCATTTAAACCTGATTACTTACCTTTTCAGTTCACAAAGAATCACAGGGTTGCTTGTTTTAGTCCAAATCTAAAAAGAATCCCCTTCAGCGTGTTAACGTGTGCAAACTAAAGAGTCTGAGCGTTACAAATGGTGGCCCGTACGGGGACGAGATTTATGAGTGATCCTGTTATGATGAATTGAAATTGTTGTCTGGGGTAATCTTTTGTACAGAAGTGTTGAAGTGTTTTGTTTGTGAGAAGTTTAAGGAAGCCCTTAAAAAGTAATCTGTATTATAAGAACAGAAACTCTGTAATATTTTTCTGAAACAGTTTATTGGAACAGTTTATTGCAATTACGTGTGAATTCAAACATGGAAAGTGAAAACAGTGTTAATGTACGGGAGATCATGGAAACTGAGGATCCTTCTGATGTTAATACTAGGGACAATTCAGAAACCACTACTTCTACTCCTACATCTGGGGCAGAGGCTCAGGAGCAGGCTTGTAGTAGAAGTGCCTGGGTCACTAGAAGGGATCCTGTAAGAGAAGTAACATCACTGATTAGTTCTCTTTATCTATCAGAAACAGAAGAGCAGGAAGATGAAGAGTTAGAGGGTGATGCAACATCTTACCTCAATCTCCCAGTTTTGAATTCCATCAGCACAGACTTGGGGTCAGTAATAGAGAAAGTTAAGACCCTTGAATCCGACTTTAGAGATTCAGTAAGCAGTGCTATCAACAGAGAGGAGAGTATCAGAGGATACATTGACAAAAATTTAGAGGCACTTGAAAGTCACATGGTGGCAACCTTAAAAGACTTTGAAGAACAATTAGTGAGCTGTTTACACCGGCGTGATGAGAAGTGGAGAGCAGATTTGGAGCGGCTGAAGCGCGCCAGCCTCACGGCTGCCCCACGATCCTGCTACACGGCCGAGCCCAGTTTCCACAAGTGTAAAGTCAGTTCTACTCCAACACAAACTGTGGCCACAATGACCATTCAGGAGTCTTACTCTGATACAATGCATCCATCTTTTCCATCCAGGGTAACCACTGCGGCACGCAGTGACCCTCCGACTTCAATATCTTTTTCTGGAGAAACAAGAATGAGCCAATCAGATACAGTCTCAACTGGAAATCCTCCCCGAGAGCTGGAAAAAGGCATTACCCCTCAGCTGCAAAATACAAGTGACCGGTATCCCTCTAGTGTGTCTTCCGCCTTACCCTTAAGCAGCCCTGCTGGTCGGGTCCCTGTAGTTTATACAAAGCCTGTCGTTCATATGGACTTCCCTTCTTTCAGTGGCTCCAGCGAAGTGGCGGATGTCCTTAATTTTGTGGAGCAATGTGAAACTTATCTTGCTGTTCGACCTCTGACAGATGCCGAGCTTGTTGGCGCATTTTCCAGTGTTCTTAAAGGGCCAGCGCATAGCTGGTGGAGTGTGGCTAAAAACAAGATCCACAACTGGGCAGAGTTCAAAGAAGCCTTTCATGCAGCATTTCTTCCTCCTGATTACCTTACAGAGGTAGAAGAGAAGCTCAGGGATATGGTCCAGCTTCCTGATCAGTGTGTGAGGGATTTTGCATATGATTACCGTGCTTTGTGTTTGCGCTGGAAGCCTGACATCTCAGAGCCCGAGCTTGTGAGAAAGATACTTAATAATTGTAACCCCAGAATTGCTGGCTGTCTGAGAGGAACAGTAACTAATGTAGAGCAACTGGTGACCATTGGCACATTAGTGGAAAAAGACTGCACAGCAGCAAGGGAGTATTGGGGCAAAGTAGACCAACAAAAAGCAAAAGGAAAACAGGGGAAGAAATCCCAGGAAAAATGGACTGCCCCTCAGTTGTCCAGCAGGGAAAAAGAACTACACCTTCGTTATTAAATGTTCCTGTAGATGTCCGGGGTATGCAGTGTAGCGCTGTAATAGATACTGCATGCACATACTCACTAATGCAGCACAGTCAGTGGTTGAAAGTGGCTCGAGAAAGAGAACCTATGAAACCCAGTGACAATCAGAGCTTCGCTCTCGCTGATGGGAAAACCTGTCATGGAGCCTTGGGGAAAGTACAAATCCTGTATGGCTGGCATGACATGATGTGGTCTCTCGATACCTACATTATCGATGACAGCAACCTAGCATTTCCCATCATTCTAGGTTTGGACTTTCTCACCAAGACTTCCACCATTATTAATTTGGGTAACCGAACATATGGAGTTAAAGGACCCAGAGGATACGCCTTCCATCCATTCCTTGATGAGCCTTTAGAGAAACATGTTATTTCCACCGTCAGTCTTATCATGGCCATTCCTCCACCTGTTACAAGTTCTGCTCATGGAGAGGTTAGCCTAGACTTCACCGAACATCCAGCAGAGGTCAGGGACCTTCTCAGAGCTTGGCCAACAGTGTGTTCAAGCAAATTGGGAAAAACCACCATTGAGGAGCACAAGATCTTTACCACAGATGAGGTACCCGTGCGGTGCAGGGCATACCGAGTCTCACCATATAAGCGTCAGATTATTATTGACCAAGTGGAGCAGATGCTGAAAGACGGCATCATAGAGCCTTCTCAATCACCCTGGGCTTCTCCAGTGGTTTTGGTTCCAAAGCCGGACAAGACTCCAAGGTTCTGCGTTGATTTCAGGCCCTTAAATGCAAAAACACAGCAAGATGCTTACCCCATGCCTATCATCCACGGTCTGCTTGAATCTTTGCATGGTGCAGCTCTTTTCAGCACCCTTGATTTAAGGTCGGGGTACTGGCAAATGGCCATGTCGGAGGAGAGCAAGGCTAAGACAGCAGTAATCACGCCAGTGGGTCTCTTCCAGTTTAAATGTATGTCATTTGGCCTAGAAAACGCAGGTGCTTCATTCCAGCGTCTCATGGAGAAAGTTCTTGGGGAGCTGAGGGGGAAGATTTGCTTTGTTCACATCGATGACGTCATCGTCTTCTCCCCCACGCCTGAAAAACACTTCAGAGACTTGAACGTAGTGATGAGCAAACTCCATGATGCTGGTTTGACCCTAAACCTGAAGAAATGTCATTTTTTCCAGAAGGAGCTTAAGTTTTTGGGACATGTGGTGTCTGGAAAAGGAGTCAAGGTGGATCCAGAAAAAACTCGGGCCGTGACCTCATATCCAACTCCAACATCAGTCAAAACCCTGCAGCGCTTTCTTGGACTCGTGGGATGGTATCACAAATTCATCAATCACTTTGCAGACATCGCCGCTCCTCTACACCGCCTGACAAGAAAAGATGTAGAGTGGGTCTGGACCGAGTCATGTCAGCATAGCTTCAATCAGTTAAAGCAGGCCTTGAGTAGTGCCCCCATCCTAACTCAGCCCAACCATGACCTTCCTTTTGAAGTGCATACAGATGCCAGTGATGTAGGTTTAGGAGCAGTGCTGGTGCAGGTCACAGAGGAGGGAGAAAAGGTGGTAGCCTATGCTTCCCGTGGGCTGAGAGGGGCCGAGTGTAATTACTCCACCTCAGAAAAGGAGTGTCTTGCAGTGGTGTGGGCAGTTGAAAAATGGCGACATTATTTAGAAGGCAGAGAGTTCACCGTGTTTACAGACCATGCGGCTCTGACCTGGGCTTTTAATTGTCCAAAAACGTCCTCTAGATTAACTCGGTGGATACTCCGACTCCAGCAGTTTCAGTTTAAAGTTTGTTATCGAAAGGGTCTTCAAAACATTGTTCCTGATGTCCTGTCTCGAATGAGTCCATCACTTGCACCACCTTCGGCTCATGTTGCACTGGCTGCCTCAAAGAACATCATAGGTCTTCCTACCACTCTGGCCGAGCTAGAGAAGCTCAAGGAAAAGACCCAGAGATTAGGGATTGGATAAAGGAAGCTACCAGCCCAGGACGGCCTGGAAGGGTGGCGTTTAAAATGCTCCAAGGTCTCTTGTATCGGGAGTCACTGATTGGGAACGAGGGCACCAAACATCAGCTGGTGGTACCCAGAAGTCTGGTTCCTTGTTTTCTAGAATATTTTCATGACCATCCATTAGGAGGCCATCTTGGTAGGCTGAAGACTCTTTTGCGTATTCTTGAAGTCGCATGGTGGCCGTCTGTTCGAAAGGACGTATGGACTCATGTGAAATGTTGTCTTACATGCCAGTCTTACAAAGCAGAAAATCAAAAGCCAGCTGGTTTCCTGCAGTCCACCACAGTTGAATCGGCCTGGGAAAAGCTGGGTATAGATCTTATGGGTCCTCTTCCCCGGAGCAAGAAAGGCAACCGCTTCCTTCTAGTGATCGTGGATTATTTCACAAAGTGGGTGGAAGTGTTTCCATTAAAGGACAGCAAGGCTCATCGCATTATTAACATCTTGAAGGATGAGATCTTCACTCGTTTTGGAGTGCCAGAGGAGTTGGTCTCAGACAGAGGACCTCAATTTACTGGGCAGGAGATGTCTAACCTCTGTAAGATCTGGGGAGTAAAACAACGATTCACCACCAGTTATCACCCACAAACAAACCTGACAGAACGCTCAAACCGGACAATTAAGACCATGATTGCTTCCTATGTTGGAGACCAGCACCAAAATTGGGATCAGTGGATCAGGGAGTTTCGCTTTGCCATCAATGCTGCGCAGCATGAAACAACTGGTCGAACTCCTGCTGAACTGGCTCTAGGAAGAACCTTTAAAGGTCCGCTGGAGCGCATCATCAGTTCACCACCTACACCTCAGCAGTCTCTGTACAAACTGTTAGAAAGACAAAAACAAATGAACGAACAAGTAAAAAAGATAGTGGGGGCGTGTCAAGCCAGACAAGCCAGGTATTATAATACCCGGAGGAGAGGTGCACAGTTCCTGCCGGGTGACCAGGTCTGGGTGCGTGCCCACCCACTTTCCAAAGCATCAGACAAGTTCTCAGCGAAGCTTGCACCTAAGTGGTCAGGTCCTGCAACAGTTATGAGAAAGTTAGGCCCTGTTAATTACCTGGTACAATGGAAAGAAAAGAACATGAAATCAGACACCATTAATGTTGTCAACTTAAAGCCCTACTTCGGGGTTCAGCCTCCGATACCTCCAGCTGGGGGGGGGATCTGTGACAGTGGCACATTAAAGTGAGTGAGTGAGAAAAGAAATAATGAAAATATGTAAAAACACAGGTGCTCAAAACAAAAGAAAGAAATGTGATGAACTGTGTGTTTAAAGAATCAAAATAGTTATTTTCCAATGTAAAAAAGGGTTTGAAAGAGGGGTATGGTCAAACTAAAAGGTAGGAAATGTACTAAATGTGTCGAACTAAATTGCCACGAAAAGTTATAAATAAAGGATGTGGCGTGGAGGAAGAGGAGGAAAAAAGTGAGCAGGCAGCGGGAAATAGAAGAAAGAGTGTCAGACAAAGGGCTGCAGCTAACGAAAATCATAGTGTTTAAGTAAATATGTGTGTGAGAGATTGTGATAAAACATATCTGCACAAAGTCAAAACTTAAAGAACTGTGGTGGATGACTTATATTGTGCCGTTCGGTGCTGTGATTTGCACCGCGTGTGGAGCGCGTCGCCGGAGCTGCTTCACTTAAATGAAGACTTCTTAAGTTTGGATTATTTCCTCCGTGGATTACTTTCTTTTGGGGTTTTTTGATCATTTTTATTTTGTATTGACTATTCGGTGGTGGATTTTTGGATTATTTCGTTTCAATTTCCGTTTTCTCGACAAAAGGATTTTCTGTTTCATGGACAAAGGGAGCGTGGGTAACGGACGCTAAAAAAGACTTAAAAACCGTTAAAAGACAACTTTGGACGATTGGGTGACGTAATTTTGTTTCATATTTCGTTTGGGGTTTGTGTCTTGTGGATTTTGAGGGGCTTTTTGTTTAGTTTCATTCGATAATTTTGTGTTATAATTAAAATTTGAGTTTCTGTTTTCCGTTTACTATAAACACTTCTAATTTCATTTAAACCTGATAACTTACCTTTCACGAAAGACACTACAGGAAAAATGAAATGTTTATGTCTGATAACCAGTTTTTGTTCTTCTGTTTTGTTCCTTCCTCTCTCTTCCTTTGTCCCTTATTGTTAAAATGAGACTGGACCCAGCTCTGATTGATTGATTCACAGCCTGTGAGCTGCTTCCTTCAGCACAGATGAGTTTAGGTTGAGGTTTGATGACAGCGTAGGGTTAACTGAAGACAAACATCAGGTAGGACTGAGAGGAGTGGTCATCAACCTTTTTAAGATCTCTGAACTCAACCTGTGTGAAAGGTAAGATCTGCCCATTGAAGCCTTGAGGAAAAATGGACAACACATGGACAACATGTGGATAATGCATTTCCAATTTTTTTCAACTGTGCCAGAATGTTTTTAACACAATCTTCACTTTGAGCTGTGTCAGATGTTTTAAAATCATAAAACTCTCACTCCCCCCGAAACACTTTCTTCTCATGTATCACTTCTCACTTACTCCTTCGTTCGCTGTGTTTCCTAATTGTCCTCACACTTTAGCCCCTCCCAGCTGTTTAGCAAAGCTACAACTTTAAATTACACCCAAAATACATGTGTAAGTTGTGACCTCATAGTTATCCCAGTGGGCACCTGATGTCAATTCAACATCAATATGACTTCAAACACTGATATCAAATTGTCATCATCATTTGTTCGAAAACGCAAATAAACATGACATGAATCCCTTGACATCAACTTGATATGTGTCCAATAATGATTTTATTGATGATATTTTGGCATTACTTCAATATCAAGCCTGTATGAAATTTCACTCAAATAATGATATTGATATTATTTTCACATTGTTTCTATGTCAAACGTTTGAAAAAAAAAAAAAAAAGTTAAATAGATCCACAGGTGGAGGGATCCTGCACCGTCTTATATTTACACAGAATTGGCTTTATTTACATGGATAAATGTTCGGTCTCTCTGGATTTTCACCAGGATCAAAAGCTCATGAAGGTCCTGTGAGACAGAAACGACCTAAATGAAGCCAATTCTGTTTGAAATACAAGACTGTGTATGAGATCTTTGCATTTCTGCAGTGTTTCATGCACGTGACCTTTAAAATAGCAGTTCTATAAAGTGTTTTTTTTTCTACAGTATGTTAAGGCTAGGTAACGGTGCAGAGCTCGTACCCAAAAGCAGAATCACAGGCAGAAGATCGGTTAAAGAGAGTTTATTGGCTCAGGTGAGAGCTGATGAGTTTTCCTTGAGAGTGTGGCAGCAGCAGAGATCTTGAGGTAATCACAGGAAGAGGCCCTGGAATAACAGAAACACTGCCAAAGTCAGTGGGGGAGCTCATGAAATTCACAAGATCAAAACTTGTCAAAAACTCAAAGAAATACTCAGAGTGTCGGCCACAGTGCCACGTAAAGGTCTGGAATACTCTGGCACTGGTAGAGACTGGGAGCAGAGGTTAAATGCAGGTCGTGATTGGTGCTGATGATGATTTTGCAGGTGTGAGTCGGTGCAGGAGAGGGAGTACAGGTGTGAACCAGAGTAAGGGTGTAGTGAACCCCGGTCAGAAGCATACTGGTGTTTCAGGAGCCTTTTATTTTGTCCATTTTTTCTCCTTGTTTGAACATAAAACACCTTTTCCCCTTCCAACACCGTAAGTTCTAAAGAAGAGATGGGTAGCATACAGTTCACTCCTTCAGAAAAAAAGTATAGCTCACAGTTAGCCATCAGAAGTTCACAATCATATGCGCAACATGCAAATAACTCAAAAAACAACACCTTTCCCCCCTTCCAGCTAAGCGCTTAAAGAGCATATTGCAGGTTAAACACAACTTTGACTAAAATCATAGGAAAGATGCCCAAAAACAATGTTCCGAAGGAATTTTTGAAATTAGTGAACCACAGAGTTTGCTGGAGATGTTTTAGTTCGCTATTTTTAACTTCCGCATTAAAAACCGGCATTGGGCTGTTACGTCATCCAGGGGAGAAACTGCTGAAAACTCCTCAGTTTAACGTTAACGTGAACATGGATCAGACTGACACTACTATCGATGAAAAGGAGAAAATCTGCATTCCTATACATATGAGGGTCCTCAGGATTAAAATGATGGGACTTTTAGACAAAATGAAGAGCAGGAACAGGGCAGGATTAGGAGGAATTATGGGTAAAGGAGAGCAGGGAGCTGAGGAGTGAGGAGGACCAGAGGAGAAGAGCGCGAGTCCTGGTGAGTGACGGCGTTAGCTACAGACATGGAGCCTGATGCTGCTCACATCAGCGTATTTAAAGTTTGAACTCAGAAACATTAACTTAAAAAGTCTGTACTGCGTTTGGTGCCGATCACAAATCAGTCCGTTGGAAGAGTAAAACTTGTAAAACCGCCAAATCTGAACTACGGTTTTCCGCGAGTGTGAGAAAAGAGACGCAGCACTGGCTTCGGCGATATCGTATATTCAACAAACACTTTTTCTACCCGTTAAAATTCGTATATCCACTAATCCAGGGTCGTAAAATAAATAAACGAGACTTACAGTGCTCAGATGACGTTTCTGTCGGGATGAATCTCTGATAAATCCTTGTTTACATCTGACACCTGGAGCCGGGCTGTGGCTGCTGCTGCTGCAGTGAACCTGTCGCTGTCTGCGGCTTCACCTCCATCATCTCACCCGGTCCTGGCTCCACTATCCGATCCTTAACGGAGAACGCTCGTCCCCTGGATGACGTCAAATGACGCGGCGAAGGTTGAAGTAGCTTTTTGAACAGGGACACTGAAAATAGCTACTTCATCCTCTAAATTTGTGCCTTTTTGTCACGATTAATTAAAAAAATCAGTGTTTGACTTATTCTACTACTACTTTCAGACCATATCAAGTGTTTATCTAATTTATTTTTTTACCTGCAATATGCTCTTTAAGCTATTCCAGCAAAGTTTGTTATCAGTTGAAGAAAAAAGTCCCGATCCTTTGTCTGTCTGTGCTCAAAAATACCTGTCTTCATTCATTCACATCATGTGAAGATATGCTCTTGAGCTGCGATCACCATGTAGTGTGGATTCTGAGCTTCAATCAGAAATCTTCACTTTCCGAGTCAAAGCTTTACTGCTTTGCAGAACACCAGAGGTAAACAGGTCTGTTTTGTGTCATCTGAGACAGGCAGAACACACTCCTCACCATTACTCTTTGGGTGCTTGGTTTCTGATTAAAGGATAACGGAAGATCCAGTTGAAAAACAACTCAGACTATAGCTTGGTTCTCAGAAATGAGTACCAAAGTGTCAATATCCTGAATCAAGTTTACGACGGTGTCAAGGATGCGGAAGGAGTCATCTGTTTTGTGTAAGCCTAAATCCTGCAAATGGACTCGTGTCACCAAAAGGTCATCTCTGTGGGCGCCAAGGAGTCAATCAATCAATCAATCAATCAATCTTTATTTATATAGCGCCAAATCATAACAAACGTTATCTCAAGACACTTTACAAAACATTAGCAGGTTGATACCTGTTAATGTTAGAGTATTTAGTTATTTTATTAACAGAGACCCAACATCAAGACAGGATCAGGAATCTTATCTCATCTTGATCCACCATGAGTGTAGCACTTTGCAGCAGCTTTTAGCAAGTTACAGTGGCAAGGAAAAACTTCCCTTTAACGGGCAGAAACCTCGGACAGAACCAGACTCATGTTAGACAGCCATCTGCCTCGACTGTGTTGGGGTGAGAGAGAGAGAGAGAGAGAGAGAGAGAGAGA